>VWYI01031724.1:1329777-1365280 GCA_013399455.1 Anthoscopus minutus
CTGTGAACGGGACCAGCTCTGCAGAGTGAGTGCAGCCGGGGGCGGGGTGCGGGCCGGCCCGGGCTGGGCGCTGGCCGCGGGGTGCGGTGCTCCCGAGCCCGTCCTGCCCCGCAGCCCCGGCGCGGCCGCCGCAAACCCCGCGGGTGGGATTGCCGGGGTACCCCAGGGTGCGGGATACCCGGGGTCTTCTCCGCCGAGTAAGGGGATGCTGCCTTCGGCAATAAACAAACTTCTGTCATGTACGCGAGGGAAAAAAAACTGGTGAAAAATTAGGGCGAAACTTGTAAAACTCCTTTCTCATAGTCCGTAATGGTGTCCGCTAGGTTCTTAGCTTATATAATTATCTAGTAATGCCAACTTACAGGTTTCCGATGGCATATTTCATATACGGGTATGTGGGAGAGTTTATACTGGAAGCCGCAGATTTGTAGAAAAGGTGTTTTGTTTTGTTTTGCCTCGTCCTTGGCTTTAACCCAAACAATCGTTAGTTTGAGCAAATCTGTTTTTCACTAATTGGCATCTTGTGCTGGGTACGGCAGGGAGTGTGTGTGTGTGGAGAAACAGCTTCGGAGCTCCTCTGTGTGCAACACAAACATGACACTGTAAATGTGGGAAGGGCTGAGCTAATCACGGGGACACTTCTGGGGGAAAAAATACTGAATATTGGATGGCTGCACGTTGATGATGAAGCCTCTGTTGCACGTTTCTCGCGGATGTGGGTGGGCAGGGTGGCCTCGGTCAGGCAGACACACCGCCAGCACCTCGAAGTGATGAAATGGTACAGAAGGTTTTCATTTGAGGTTCACGAGTCGATGTTCACACCTTGATTTTTAGACAATGGTGTCAGGCTAGCCTTTCAGTGAGCTTTGAAACAAAGGTGCATCTTGGAGGAGCAGATTCCTGCCCCTGTATGGTCAGTTCGGTCCTCTCTGGGAGATGTAAACTGAGCTGCGATGTGCTGCTGTACCACGGTGACACAGAGGATGCGAGGGAGGCTTGCAGTGACATGTGCAAGTCTTGGGCTTTAAAGTGCTCTGTATTCCTCAGTGCCACGTTTTCACAAAGGCTCAGATCTCATTTAACCACCCAAACATCTGAAAAAAAAAAAAAGAATCAAACAACCAAACCCAAATCAACCGCAAAAGAAATGTAACCCTGAAACCAAGCAAATACCTCCTGAAAAATAAAAAATTCAGCTTCTAGCAGCTCTAGCTGTGACATTTCTAGCAAACTCTTTTGATGATTAACTGAGCAATGAGCTGTTTAAAAACTGTTCTTTGGCAGGAGTTACTACTTGTACCTAAGCATTATGATCTGAATATTACAAAGCTTTTGTTCTGCACTGACAGGGGGAAAACACTGTTTTTATATTTGCTTGGGTAGCACTTTCCAGTTGATTTTCTCAAGGCAGTTGGGAATATGTTGCTTTAGTCTTCAGGGATCTCTTTGCATTTTTGTCTTGTTCTACAGAATAAATCTGATACACCAGGCACTTGCTGCTTGTAGTACCTGATGTAAATCACCTCACTCCCAATATACTCAATATCGCATCTCTTCCCTCGAGAAGTGTCATTAATTTTAAATTGCTTTTACGTGTATGGTACTCATTTACTTGTTGGAAGCCTTTGGAGAGGGAGTGCTGAGTCTTTTCTGCCCTGATGAACTGCCTTGCTTCATTTTCTGCTCCATGTGTTGATTTGGCTGGGGTTTGTGTGTGTTCCCCAGACTTCTGATCTGTGTCACACACAAGACCTTTTGCTTTTGCTAGGCTTAGAGGTGTCCAGTATTTTTAAAAGAAGTAGCTTAGTGAAAGTAAATTCAGCAACCAGTTGTCCTATATACAGCCAGGATTAATTAATCATGGAAATATCCCCTCATCCTGCTAAGTTTAAGCCCTCATTGTGAAAGATTTCAAATAGCAAAGAACAGTTGCATCAGAATTTGGAAATGTTTTTGGAATTGAGTTGAAAAGTTTTGTTTTTCATTTCCTTAATCTGTAAGGTTGTTTATTTTCCTCTCCTCTCCTGCTCTGAGTTTTTTCCCCCTTTGGTCACTGCCTGAATTCCTCAGTCAGGTGTTTGTGAGGCTGTTGTGCATCACCAGGCGTTCCAAATATGCCGTGCATCCCTGCACTGCCATATTAACACTTCCTAAAGCCCTGAGCCTGCTACCCTGGAATTTTGGCTATGCAAGGCTCCAGTCACTCCTTACATACACAAACCTGTCCTTCTGCAAATGCCTCCCTGCTCTTCAGAGACGCCAAAAGCGCGGAAGGAGCTCAAATGGCTTGGCAAAGCAGAAAGGAAGATTGTGAGCAAGGCGATGAAATTCCTGTCTGTGAGTGCATGAGGGACCCGAGCATCCAGAAGGAAGGAAGTTATTTAGGCCCAGAGGCGATTTTGGCACAGACCCAAACGGATGTGCATGGGCCACAGGGAGCTGTGTGCTGGAATTCTGAGACTTTCTCACTGTCAGAGGGGGAAGGTTCTGTAACTTATTAATGCTCTTGGGAATGAGCACTTCTGACACCGTGACTTCCTGGCAGAAAGGAAGGAGAAAGGGAGGAAATGAAAGAAGGGGCTGGATGATTCAGGATGTCCTGCTTTGCATTTGTGTCCTGTCCTCTGTCTTCATCCTTATTTGGTGATGGGAGCTCATTGACTGGAGCAAGGGAAAGCTTGTAGCACATGGTGTAGGGTTTTAAGAGTATGCAGGAGGCCTGGGTCTCAAGTGCATGATTCTTTTCTCATTTTTCCTTTATTTTTCTCTTTTTTTATCCCTTTTATTTTTTTCCTGGCAAGGTAGTACGAAGAGGAGTTGGCCCGCTTACAGTTTAAACACACGTATCCCATATATTTAAATGAAAATTTCACAATGTTTCTCTCCGACAGCAGATTTTGCTACTTGTAGCAATTACTTAACCACAACATCCTGTACGAATAATTTTTCTCCGGGGCCTTCCCATTCCCTGGCTGTGCCCAATTGGACAGTAGAGACAATTTCATGACAGGTTTTCCTGTGCCCTCAGCTTCACTTCTGGTTTTTGACGCTTCCTGCGGAGTCGCGTTTGCACGGCGAGGGCTGAACCTCTCTGCTGCTCTGAGCTGCCTCAGCTCCTCAGGCTCAAACAGGGATGACACTGGCCAGCTGTAGATTTAATTTCATTCTTTGGAGCTGCACGGATATAATTGTGCAAAGCTTCTGCAGAGGAAGGGGGGAAAAAAAAAACCCAACCATGCAAACCTGAATGAAAATTAATTGAAGGGAAAGTGTTCTGGCTGAATGTTTAGTGTGTTAATAGCAAAAACCGACAAGAACAGATCTCCAGTTTATGGATTTATGTTCCTTTCAAACTTATGACTCCCTGTTGCTTTGAGTATCTGACAGTTTTCACCCAATTTTTGTTTCTCTAAAGCCAACCCAGCTCCAGAACATGAAGGAAAAAAGGCAGATTTTGAGATAATGCCACTTTCTGTATTAGAATGTTCTTTGTTCACGTGAAAAGAAAGGTACTTCATGAAGTTCTTTCATTGAATCTTTAAAATGAAAAGTCAGAGAGAAGGATCAAATTAACTGCTCTTAAGCCTTAGTTTTTACCTTGTCTCAGTAATTCCAAACTACTTTCCCAGCTGTGATGCTAAAACATAAACCTTCCAAAGAGGGCCTGGGATTTGATTAAATACAAAAAATTAAAACAATTATTTTTAAAAATTGAATGCCACTGACTTTTATGTATTTTATGAGCTTTGACACGCTGGGATTGAAGTGTATTTATTTTTTCTTTTCAAAATGTAACTGTGTATGTGTTTTAGCAACAACTGGTGTCTCCCAGATCAATCCTGAGCTGTGACCTCTGCAAATCTCAGATGTGAAGTATCAGCTACAATAGGAGGTTTGTGTTTAATTAGATAAAAATGAGAGCAAAAAAAAAAGGCAGACAACAGAATTTGCATCTTCTCTGATGTGCTGAAAAGAAATGAGCCCTCGAGAGGCATTTAAGATGCTCTCCTTAGGTCTTTACCACCTTAGGAATTGTGTTTCATTTTGAAAAAGAAAGAAAATCCAAAGCAAACTGTGAGCAGAGCCAAGTCATCAGGCACAATGTGGTTTTTCATGGTTTTCTCTTTTTAAAGCCTTAATTATAATAAATCTGTGCCTTAGAACTGCTCAAGCCAGACAGTAATTTTGTAAAAATGGATGACTGCAAATTCCAGTCATAGTTTGAGTATTAATTAATCAACCTTTTCTTGTTGTTGCTGTTTATTCTGGTTAAATTGCATTTAAAGAAGTCTCTAAATGCAACTTCCCTATGTTTGCTTGGCAGAGAAAAGTTTGGGGATTGTGCAGAACTGGTTTGCACTTCAATATATATTACAATTTGCAAAGTAAAAAAAAAAATTGCTTACTTATTGTGCTTCCCGCAACTTTCATGTTTTTCAGTATTTTTCTCAAGGGAACTTGAGTTTGGGTTTTTGAGGGGTAGAAGGGCAGGCTGTGTCCCATCAGAGGGATGTGTTGTGGGGCTTTGGGTTTTTGGGCTTTTAAGTTTCCATTGTGGGCTCTTTCCCAGTGGATCCTGCTCCAAGAGGATTTGTCCTCCATGGAGTAGATTTTTTTATCAGTTTTCTTGGCTGTGAGATTAGATAAAAGGAAAGGAGGATTTTCACAGAGCTGTTCACTTTAATGCTTGCAGGGTCATTTCTGCCTTGCCTGGGGGGTGGATTTTTTATTTCAGGTTTTTTTTCCCCTTTGGAATTCCATGGACTTCAGGGGAGTTTTTTTGCCTGTGTGCAGTGTTCTGGAAGATTAGACCCTGGAATTTTATGACTGATCCGGTTGGATTGCAGTTGCATTCAATATACATGTAGAATTACTGCAAGCTTATAAATATTTAAAAAAAAAGAAACTTTTTTTTTAATCCCCTACTAATGAAGGATTAATCAAGCTTCCAAATACATGTTATATGAGAGAGTGCATTTTAAATTAAAATATATTCATGCACAGCTTTCTCTTTTAATGTGCTTGAGCCTGGCATAGTCCTTCACTGAATTAGAAATACCATTTTAATGTTACTTAAGTAAACTAATAGAACATGTGATCTGTTATAATAAAATAATGAACAGTCAGAGCCTGCAGCACCTTATGGACTTGTGCTGAAAAAAAATATGACTAAGTGTACACCACTAGCACAAAAATTAATGCAAGGGGCACATTGACCTGTGCAGCTCTTGCTGGCTGTAGGTGGCTTTTTGTTGACAATTATGGATGTAGGAAGGATTTTAAGACATTTAATAACATCTTGTTATGTTCTGACAGGCAGATTTAAGCATAATGATGGCAATGGAAGAATACTTTAGTTTGTATGATGTGTCTTTTTTTTTTCCAAAAAGCTTAAATTGATTTAGGAGAGTTAAAAACTGGGTGTAAAAATAAACATCGCTGAAGAAATGTGAGGAGAATAAGTAGTGAGGGAAGTGCAGCTGTGCTCATGGATCCAGCTGCTGTTCTTGTCCCTTACACTGAGTCTGCAGATGGTCACAGAGGTGTGATTTCACAACAGAGCTTGTGCAAGATCCTGCTCCTTCTGCAGAAGTCTCTCCCCTCCTGGCTGTGCCCATGTCTGCTGCTCTGGCTGAGAGCTCAGGACCCGCCAGAGCAGCCCCGAGGAGTTTCCAGAGCTCTGTCCACCAGCACCGGGGTAGGCACAGGGTCAGCTTAGGCAGGGAAATAATCCCAGTGAAAATGTGCTGTGTTTTTAGTCAATTTATAAATGGGTTGCTTGGGAATGAGTGGCTTGGGGCAGAATGAGACCATCACCTCCTGCCTTGGCAGGATGGAGTGACAGAGCACAGGGAGCCTGGGAGATGCTGGAATTCAGAAATGACAGCAATTCCTGAGTAGCACATATTTCAGTTGAGTAGTCTCGGGTCTCTGTCTCAAGAGGAACAAATCCCCTGCAAGACCTTCCAGTGTTATCTTGCAGGCAAAAAAAAAGAGATTGAGAGGGTCTGGGTGAACCCAACATGTAGCTGAATTATTTATTGATATAACAACAGTGCTGATGTTGGAAAAAGGTATTTTGTGTTAGTGCTAGCTTAAAGAAACCCAAACATGAAAATTGTGGGGAATTTACATGTGGCAGAAAATTTACCAGCCAATTTTTAGAGTGCATTTTGGCTATGCATTTCACTGTATACAGGAGAAACAGTCTGAAATGAGCTGAGGAGGGGATTTTCTATGCTTTGATAAACCTTTCCATCTCACTTTTAGGTAGTTTGCTCCCTTTCAATTACTAGGGTTTAAATTTTCCAGTAGAAAAGCTCCTCCCTCTTTTTGCCTGTGTTACCTTTTTTTACAGCTGCATTTGTTCTCCCACCATTGTCCTGGGGGTTGGCTGGGATGTGTAATGTGTGCAAATTCCACTGCCAAAACACAAGAATGCCTCTTGGAGGAAGAAATGTTAGCTGGCAAAACTGAATTTTTGGGGAATCGTGTTCTTTCTTCTGAAGAGTTCTTAATTTTTAAATTTATTTCGTTCTATTTATTTATTTCTTTCTTTTTGAGGAAGCAGTGGATTTCTTTTTCTAATCACTTGTGTCACTAGAAATCAGTGCTCAGGTGATTCCTGCTTTGATAGGTGCTCAGTATTACTCAGACAAAATCGTGGTTACGCTTTGGAGCAGAAGTGCAAGGCTTCCTGCCCACGCCAAGGGAACAAGTGGGAAAGGCTCATTCAGTGCTCAGCAGCTCTTGGCAAACATCTGTGGAGGAGCCTTTGTCATCCTGAGTCCTGTCTGAGGAGGAGGAAGGTGGATTCCAGCAGAACTTCTCCCTGCTGACAGCTCAGGATGGGATCTCCACCTGCATCCAGCCTCATCCAGCAGTGGGAAGCATCAAGGGGAGAGTCTGTAACAGGGGATGCAAAAGGAGCAGATGATTTTACTTTGCATCCTGAGCACCAGGATGGAGATATTCCAACAGTGTGGGATTCTTTGGATGAACAAGAATATTCTTAAAAAATCTCCTTACAGGTTTTTTATAACGAACCCTTGAAAGTTCCTGGCAACTCTTCCCCCTTTCTTGCAGGGTTTTGTACAACTCAGCATTGTTCTGTGCTTTTCCAGAACTTTTTTTTTCAGTGTGGTGGGAAGATGAGTCAGCAGATTGCAGAATACATTCTTTTGGGAAAAAAGTGTTCTCTTTGGATATAGATGTGTGAATATTTCTGTGTGTATTGGTACACTCGATTCATATATTCAGTAAAAGTTATTAATTTCTTTTGCTAAGTTGCCATGCTGACAAATGTTCAGTGTTATGTGATCCATCCATCTGAAATACAGGCAAACCTTCCATCCCTGGCTTTCTCAGAATCCAAGTTATGGGGTTTTTTTGGTCTGTTTTCAGACAGCTTCTGGCAGTTTCTTTTCCTGGTTCCTGGTGTGGTCACTGGCTCTGGATGGAGTTTGTCCTGCTGTGCTCAGCCTTTGCACACAGGAGTCTCAATTCTAATCCTGGCCTGTTCAGGGGCCTTGTAAACTGATCCTGTAACTTCATCTTTTTTATTGCTGTGGTGTCCCTCAAAGGCTGTGTAGGACACTTGGGAAGATACTGTTACAGGAACTACTGCATGTGTTCATCCTTTGTTTTTGTCATTATGTTTAGCTTCAGAGACAAAGGAAATGCAGGCCTTGGGTAAATACAAGTGTCAGCTGATGATCAGAATTTATAACTCTGTGTATCCTCTGTATTGTGCTTTAAATATCCAATCAATAAGTTCATTTTTCTGTCCATAAGGAAGTTGTAATTGCCCTGTGGTTCCTTTATCCTGATAATGTGGAGTGTTGGCTGGGAAAAGTCCATGGTGCATGGAGATGGAGAGCCTGGATTTCTGCTTCTGAAGGTTTGGCTGTAGAATTTCTTGACATTACAAAGTTAATTTAGGGCAAATTTTGAATGCAATGGTACAGTAAGTCCTGAGAAAGCCTCTTAACTCAGAAAAAACCCCAAACTCCCTCTCTGTGGCATTGTTCAGCTCAATATGCCAACGGGATGCCTGAGCCTTGGAATGTTGGATTAAGGGGCTGGAACACCAAGGGATGGGAACAGCTGCAAAAAATCTGGTGGGAAGAGGCACCCAGGCATGGATCTGGAACCTCTGTGCCACTGCTGGCAGCGCTGGCTTTTCTGTCTGGTGAGCTCTGCCTTCAGCTCACACATTTGTTCTTTGTGCTTTGGCTTGGGTGGGGAAACTGCAGTGTTTGCAGGGATGCTGGTGAGGCTAAAGAGAAAGAGAAGGGGGATTGAAGCAAAGATGCCCCCCAGCAGCTCAGCCCAGAGGGAGTTTTGGAAGTTCAGCTGTCCTGTTGGTTGGAGACTCAACAGGAGATTTGAAGTTGTGTTGTCTGTTTTCTTCCTTAAAACTCATGCCTTCCAGCCTTAGAAAAATGGGAATTTACATTAAATTAGAGTAGCAGGTTGCTCTTTTAGACAGAGCAGTGCTCTTCTAATAGTTTTGTTTTGCATGCCTTTTACTGAGAAATAGATTTTAATCAAGTATCTGCTTCTTATTGCAGTGCTTGTGTTTTGGTTTGTTTTTTTTCTGGCAGTTTTATACCTCGCTCTAAGCCATGCAATGTCAGTGCAGTGTGGAAGTGGATGCTATGTTAGATATTAGGGAAAATTCTTTACTGTGAGGATGGGGAGGCCCTGGCCCAGGGTGGCCAGAGAAGCTGGAGCTGCCCCTGGATCCCTGGAAGTGCCCAGGGCCAGGCTGGATGGGGCTGGGAGCAGCCTGGGATAGGGGAAGGTGTCCCAGCCATGGCAGGGGTGGGACAAGCTGAGCTTTATGAAACCAGTCTGTGATATTCAGATGATAAATTCACCTAGAAATCCCACCTAAGTACCAGGAAATTTTTTTAAGATCCTCTGACACATTGCAAGGATTGGAAACAACAAGGGTGGAAAACCAGTGTCTTTTTCCAAATCAGACTCCTTTGCATTTATAGGGAATTTGGATTTTTTTGGGTTGTTACTCTGCAAGTTTTAGGAGGCTGCACTGGAGTTAGCCCAGACAGACACCTGTGCTCTGAGCTGGGAGACTTCTGGATTTACGTTTATCTCCCATGTTTATTCTGTGAACTGCTCTTTGTTAAAGGAAAAGTTTAATAAGAATTTGTCTTGTTGCCCAGGTTTGGCAGAGTCACACAACATAGTAGTCTATCTTCTCAAAACCACAGAATGTCTTCATGTTCCTAACACTTAATTTCAGCTCCCTGATTGAGGTTGTTCATGGAAATTATGTAGTGAACTGCCTACTTTCTTCTCCAAATTGACAGTTGTGTGGGCTTGGGGAAAGCATTAATGTCACTGTTCTGGAAAACAACCCCCAAGCTTTGTATCCTTATGCGACAGGAGATCTGAAAGTGAAAGTACTTCTTGATGCTTTCACTCATGCTAATTGTTCAGCTTGCAGCACTGATAATAATGCCTTTGAACAGATATTTGACAAATTACTGGTAAAGACTCTCAGATTTTTTTTTTCTTTTTCCCCTGCCACATTTTTTTCTTCTCTCTCTGAAGTAGACTTTAGAGTTGAGTAACAGCTTTACTGTAGCCTTTAGGGTTGAGTGTATGATTAACTTTGCAGTAACATGAATTAAAAAAAAAAAAAAAGGAGCTCCCAGGAGTTTGGACTACTAGGATTAATTAAAGACTTATTTTCTGGTTTTTGTTGTGCCATTATGTGCTAGGAGAATAAAAGCAGCACTTCTCTTCCTGTTACTGCTTCCAAGAGAACAAGTGTGTTCTGTAATGTTCATGCATCTCCTCCAGGAGTGCTTTCCTCAGTGCTGAGGTGGCTGTCCCCAAAACCAGGAGCTGAGAATCTCCACTTGCCTCCTGTCCATCTCTGTGTGCTGAGTGCTCTCACTCTGCACAATCTCTGACTCTTCCCTGCCCAATGTGCACATGGGAGATAAAAGTTGCTCCTTGTCCCCTAAGTCACTGCTGTGTCCCTGCAGTGTGTGTGTGTGTGATGTGCACACATTTAGTGGTTATAAATCACAGGGGGTTGGATGTTTAAAAAGAAAATCTGAAAAAAAACCCTACAGCCAGCTCTTAGAGGAATGGTGTGATGGGCTCAAAAAGTGACCTGGTGATGGGGTGGTGTTTGTGACACACCTTGGCTGTTCAGGGTCATGGATAGGACCATGTGCATGTCTGGGAAGCAGAGAACAGGATGGTGGGTGCAGCAGTGACTCGAGGTGTTCCTGGGCATTTCTTTGGGCTTCTTGTGTCCACCCAGGATTCTTTTACCCAAGTATCCACTTCTGGCCATTGGCAGAAGGTAAGGGACTGGGGGAAGGTGAGAATTTAAAGACCCCAAATGAACTTGCCCAGGTTGAGGTGTCCCTGAGTGAAGAGTTCCCTCATTCCCATGCTGTGATTCTCCTTGGAAAACCTTTCTCACCTCCACTACCTGGCAGCTGAAGGGCTGGATGTGGGTTCCCCCAAGGTCTCAGATGGACAGGGATAGAGGTGAGGTTTTTCCATGCCCATCAGGGGTGAGTGTTTGGGGAAGATGGGCTGTGTGTGAGTTCTTTTCTGCATTCTTTTCAAACTTGGGAGGTCACAGAAGTGCCACGTGGCCAGGAGGATGCTGCGCTGTCAGAACACTTCCTTGAGCACAGAAAGGAAGAAACAATGTGAATTAATAGGAAAGATCCTCCCTGATCAAATGTGGGTGAATTCCTCCTCTAGGGCACCTGGTTCCTCATGCTGCCCTTGGAAGAGAGAAAGAAACAACCAGCTTTCCCAAAAACGTGCCCTGAGTATTTTTTTTTAACTTTCCATTTAGTCAGGAAGAGAGAGATCTTACAATAATTGTGGAGACACTGCACTGCCTGCAGAGGTGTTGTCTGCTGGCTGTGCAGGATATTTATCCTTCTGCCAGCTGAGCAGGAAGGTGTTTACTGGTGCTGTTCTGTGGGATTCCTCTGTTTCTTTAACAAATGGGGGAAACAGCACTGACCTCCCCGTGGCTTCATCCCAAGGATCACCCTGTGAGAGCTGGATCCCATCCTTGGTGCAGTTTAGGGTGTGCTTGGCTTTCAAACTGCCAGCAATAAATTAAATGATAACCTATTGCTTTAGAGTAGTGCTTGGCACTGTGGAGCCCTGAGCTGATTTGATGATTTCCTGCTTTGATGGATCCCTGGCAAAGCCACGGTGCCTTGACAGTGAAAAACACAACTCCAAGACTGCAGCAGGTAATGGTGATGAATTTTAATAGGAATCTTTGTCTCTGAATAAAAGTTTTATATAAGATTAAGTAACTACCAGTGCTCCTTCTGGAGGCAGACACTTGCACAGTAGCATGTTGCTGTTTTAGCTGCCAGAGTTCCTGAACATTTCCGTGATGCCTTTTGATGAACTGTCTAAAGTATTCCCTCTTCTGTATTCTGTATGTGCTGGTTTCATTCAATTTGCAGAACTTCCTGTGTAATGCTTTACTTTTCCACCTTTTTCTCTGTTCTTTGCAACTTGCTGTGATGCTTTCACCTGGGGAGGGTCCAGGTAACAGTCCCAGCTACCAGTCAGGGGAATATTCTTACAGTAGTTGGAGTTCAGAACTGAAACTTCCAAAGTCCTGCCTCCTGGAAGTACTCTGAGTAAGTGACAACACCAATTTTAATGACTACACCTTCTATTTACCTGTCTGCATTTTAAATTGATTAATGTCCTGTCCTTCAAGCAAAGGACCAGAATGAAAAAAATCAATTCTTTTCTGATGCCTGACATTCAGTTGTTGTAGTTCTGTTCTTATCATAAAACTGACTGGAGATGTTGGTGGTTACACTCTGAATAGTGATTCTGACAATGCTTTTTTTGGGTTCATATCTTTCAGATTTATTCACTTTACAGTTAGAGAATTGGTCCTGAAAAATCTGAGAATGTCATTGCCCATCACTGCAAGTAATGAAGGTTCTACCATTAGAGCTTAGAGCATTTTACTGATTTTACTGGTGGCCACACTTGGTGGAGAAGCCTGAGGTGCAGAAGCTCATGAGATCCAATATTTTCCCATCTGTGAGAGCTTTTGGAATCTCTTGACTTGTATTCAAGCAGGTACCCGAGCAGTAATTCATAGTTTCAAGCAAGGAAATGCCTGTTTTAATTCAATGCCAAGTTTATTTAGATTAAAACAGGCTGCTTATAAAAATCAAGCTTTATCCAGGCAAACATTAAACTAAATAGATCTGATAAGTGCTATCCTAGCAAATCTTTTTGTTCCTAAAGCATCAGCACCACAGTTGTTTGTTCCATCACACCAGCAGTGTCTGCTCCAAGTCGTGCTCAAGCATCTCTGTGTTGTCTCCAAAGCCAAAATCCGCCTTCTGCCTGAGAGAAAAACTGAATAGTTGTTTTCTTCAAAGCACAGCAAGGAAAAGCCTTGTTGCATCCTTGTTTCTGTGTCTCTGATTTGCTTTTTTTATTCCAAATGGACAGCCCTGCCTTACTCAGTAATCCTTAAAATGACAGCAAGTTTCTTCTCAAAGCTTGTAAATGATAATGAAGGCTTGAGTTCTGTCTTCTCACAACAGTAATTTTCCAGGGTAAAACGTGGAGTTTGTGTCCAGCATTTGTTGCTCTGGAGCTTATTGCAGGAAAGAAAGGGATGCTTAACTTTGCCTTAGATTTTCTCTTGTGGTCATGGTGTAAGAAGAGCTGGTCCAGGTATATCCTAGGAAAGACACACCTCAGTTTGACTTCAGCCTGGAATTTGCTTCACTGCGTGCATTTGATGGGGGAAAAAAATAATCCAGTGATGAATCATTCAGTTTTGCATTTCTGAATTTCAAAAACATGTGTTTATTAAGGATTCACCTTTAAAACAGGGTCAGTAAAGCAGATTCACTTGGATGTTCTTGTAAGCCACCTTTATCTACGTGGGGGATTTTTCAGTGGGGATACTCCAGGATTATTGGTGTGGTTTTATGCAGGTATAAAGCATGGTATGAGGACAGAAATGATGTTTCTCTGTAAAAGATAGTATAAAAATAATTTTCTTTTAGTGCAGATACTTCATTTTTAAAGTAAGACAGAGACAGTTGTGGTAGCAGCCATGCATCCTCTCAGCTGACCAGCTCCTCACTGGGTGTGAGGATGTCCTTTGTACAACGTATTTTCAAAGTGAACATTTTATGAAGTGATGAATATAAATGGTTTTGATTATTGGTGAAATTTAATTTTTTTTTTCAATGGAAAGTAGTTCCATTCTTCATACTTCTGAAGAAATAGATTCTCTCCCTCAAATTCTTCATCCTAGCAACCCTGGGAGTATTGCATTAAATTTGGTTAAGGAAAACAGGTATTTGCTGTTAAATATTTACTCTTGCAGCAACTTATTGTTGCAGTTGGAAGCAGGAAATTTTAAAGGAGCCTTTAAGTTGTCATTTTGGAATGAAATGTTTCCATAGGAACTGAAATTGTTAAAATGTTTCTGGGAAACTGAATTTGTGTCTGTAGTTCCAAACTTAACTCCTGTATAAAGTTTTGTTTTTCTATTTTGTGTTGCTCAAAGATGTTAAAATGAGGTTTCCAGCAGGTATGTCCTTTAACAAAATTAAAATAAGCTTAAAACCTTTGGGCCAAAGACTTTCACATTTTCAGTGACCGTGTTTTGAATGTGTGTTTGGCTGGGCTTGATGACTTTTTACTGATACCTAAAGGAGAAACTTCTGAATGAACTGTTGGTTATACAGTCCTGTGAAAATCAGTCAATAAAACATTTAGGCAAACTCTGTAGGAAATTACAACACAACCTTGAAAACACACAGCTAAAAATAGCATGGAGTGCTGTGCTGTGATTCAGGAGCTCTGACCAGAAATGCAGAGTCATTAAGCCACCCCTGGAGGGGGTGGAACTCACTGTGCCTGGGTTTGGCCAGGACCTCAGGGATGGGGAAGTTGGGTGTTATGTGTTTGTCGTTGTTTTATCTGGGATAAAACAGTTTACTTAAATCAGAGTTGCAGTGACACATCTCATGGGCGTGACTGTGCAGTTTGGGTCCTTCCAAATAACGTGTGCAAAAATGGAGTGATCTGACCCTGACCTCTGCTCCCTCCCTGTCCCCCTCACAGCACTGCTCAATCCTGTGCTTCTTTCTTGTGCAGGACAAATTTGGAAGCACTTCAGAAGAAGCTGGAGGAGCTGGAGCTGGATGAGCAGCAGCGAAAGCGCCTGGAAGCATTCCTCACCCAGAAACAGAAGGTTGGGGAGCTGAAGGATGATGACTTTGAGAAGATCAGTGAGCTGGGAGCAGGGAATGGTGGTGTGGTCTTCAAAGTGTCTCACAAACCCTCTGGCCTCATCATGGCAAGAAAGGTGAGGGGGTCAGAAAGAACTTGGGGGTGGTGTTTGTAGAGGATGTTGTCTCTGAAATACAGCGACTACTTAGAGAAATAATTGCTGTTGGCACACAGAAATGACTATTTAATGCAAACTTTCAGAGAAGGGAATGTGTTTCCAGAAGTAGGAAAGGTTGCACTTCCTCATCCTACATGAGCTTCCCAGTGTTTCAGAAATAGGGTCACATGTGTTAGTAATGAAAGAATTGGTATTTGTTCCTCCTTTTCCCCTCTCACTCAGAAGCAGGAGGCCTAAAAAATTATTGGAAGTTATAA
This sequence comes from Anthoscopus minutus, assembly GCA_013399455.1. Classification (NCBI taxonomy): domain Eukaryota; kingdom Metazoa; phylum Chordata; class Aves; order Passeriformes; family Paridae; genus Anthoscopus; species Anthoscopus minutus. The sequence goes on from VWYI01031724.1 coordinate 1,344,463, forward strand.
ATTAGACAAAAGTGGAAATAATCTGTGTTCTTCATAAATTTAGAGGAGTGGAAAAGGTATCACCTGTCTTAAGAGCTTCCTTCACAGGCACACACCAGAAAAGGGCCTCTGGATGAGACTGGAGAAGAAAAGAACTCAAAAAATGGGAATGAGGGAATGCATTGGAGTTCAGTGACATCTCCTGTTCTATAGTCCCATCCTGGGGTGCAGTTTCTGTGCAGAAAGGAATTTTTTCCTTCTCTGAGAGTATTTTTCTGCTTTACAACCTGGAGCTGTTGTGACCTAGTTTGCAAGAGAACTGAGATGATTTTTTTTTGTCTGAAATAGCTGGGTGGTTTCATTCTCATTTAGTTTACGTGAGAAAGTTTCACTTCCTGTCAATATCCCTGACAACAGAGCACTCATCCCAGATCCCATTGTTTTACTACACTGGGAACTTCCCTTTTTTTTTTTTTTGATTGAGAAGTTGAAGACTTCAGGTATTATTTTTTTAAGAAGGGGACAGCGTCATCTTCAGCAAAACTAAAGGAAAATTTGCTAAGAATTTGCTATACTGAGGAGACTAGCAGTTGAGAAGCAAAGGAAAATGCCCAGTTCTGGGGATGTGAGAATTGCAAAATGCACAAGTCACTGGGGTTTTCTTGGAACTAAATCAGTTTAATTGATTTTTGTTTTTTTCACCTGCTTTGGGTTTAACAGGAAATTTTGCCCCACTTCATTCATATTTGATGCAACTGGGGTGCTTGCTATTTTTCTTCCATTTATTAACCACAATTTCATTTCCATAATCTTTCCTTTCACATAAGGAACACACTTGTATGGGACAGTCTAGTGGGGTAAAAATATTGGGAAGCTTTTAATTGGAGGTTCAGCTCATTCCTTCCACTAATACTTTACAAACACCTGCACAGATCTTCTTCAGCAGCTGCCTCTGAGTCGGTGCATCTTTGACACATTTCCCTAAGGAAATGTGCTGGAACAAAAAAATGCTACTGGAGAAGTATTTTGTGAAAAAGAGGATGGAATTCCTGCCTTTTCCTGGGTGCTGTTTTGTAGTGTTTTCCCTTGCCCACTAGGAAAACAAGGATGGATTATTTTACAGTTAAACTGTAGAATCATTTGGGTTGCAAGGGGCCTCTGGAGATCATGAGATGCTCAAAGCAGAGACAGCTCTGAGATCAGAGCATAATCAGGGCCTGCCAGGTATTGAAAACCTCCCTGAATGGCACAAATCAATCCTGAAGGGTGGGTTTTCTTTTATTTAGTGGGCTTCTTTTGCAGTTAATCCACCTGGAGATCAAGCCAGCCATCAGGAACCAGATCATCCGGGAGCTGCAGGTGCTGCACGAGTGCAACTCCCCCTACATCGTGGGGTTTTACGGAGCCTTCTACAGCGACGGGGAGATCTCCATCTGCATGGAGCACATGGTGAGTGCTCAGAAAATTTGTTTCCTGGGAGTTTTTCACTGGGGATTGTTCACTGAGCGTTCCTGCAAACCCTCAGTGCCACCAGCACTGCAGTTACCAAGTTCTCTGCTCAGCTGAGGATGTGGTTTGGATTTACTCTGCAAATCCAAGGGTGGGATTGATAGGGGATGTTTTATCCCCTTCTCCAGTGTCTGCCCTGCACAAATGTAGCTTCCCAATTGCTTCTCTTTTATCCTTTTGTTGTATTTCAAAGTGTTTACCCAGTCCTGCTACTGAAACACTTGTTCTTATTGGGGTTCAGCTTTGTTTTTTCTGTAGAATGGACCAGATCACTCTGATACTCTATTTTTTCTTATTTATATGAATCCGTATTTTGTCCCTTTTTCAAATTTTACAGAAAATGCAAACATGGAGAATAGTGAACAAGCCCAAAGGGATCTTACACAACTTTTTTAGTGCCAAAAAAATATTTTTAACCGTGTTTCATTTTAATACAAAGTACACATTCTTCTCGACATCTGTTTGCCTTTCTCCAGCCATATGGACTCAAAACATGAAAAGTAAATTTTCTGTAATTAAAGGACAGCCAAATTTGTTGCCTCACTTGGTGGAGATTTTTAACAACACAATACAGCTGAAGACCTCTTTATTTTTTCCCCCTGAAAAGAACAGTTTCTTTGGAGAGAAGCTGTATTTTTTTCTGGAAAGTGCATGTAATTGTTTTAATGCTTCTCTGGTCCCTCAGAATTTTTAGAAGGAATCGATGGTTGCTTAGGAACGAGCAGCGCTCACGATCCGGGTTTCAGGCATGTGAGAGCCCAGGGGAAGGTGTGCACCCACCCCCCCCCCACAAAAATACAAATTCCTGCTAGGAATTTGAAAGTTGAGCTCTCCAAATTGAAAGGAAGAGGGGAAAAATAGGAAGGTAGGTTTTAAAAAAGCACCATTGTTTGAGAACATGTTAAATGTCACAGGTGTGCACAGCCGTGGTTGCTGAAGGAGCCTTTGCCTTGCCCACGTTCCAGAGGGGAGGTCATGTGCAGAAATAAAAGGCCTAAAGAGTCTCAATTTGTTTGTCAGTGAGAAAATCACCAGCAGCAGTCAGGGTGTGTAGGTTCCTAAGCAGGGAATAATATATCTGCCAGGGAATATTGTGTCTGACAGGTAACATTTCCAATTTAAGAGAAGGCAGGGTGAAATCTGGTGGCTCAGTGCTGAATCTGGTCCAAGCTAGACTGGATACAACATTTTACACATAGAACAAACTGATCAATAAGTTATGAAATCAAAAGAGAGATGGATTACTTAAATTATAGTCTTAATTTAGCATTAAGCTTAATGCAGGTCGTCGACAGAAGTTTTTGGTCTCCTTTTGGATAAAAGATTGGATGAAAATCTCCATTGTGATCTGTTTTTTTCAGTTGTTACCACTCAGAAATCTTATTTTTAGCAGTGGGTTACAAAACCTAAGTAGGATTATGAACAAAAAGTTGGAGGTGGAACAGGAATGAAACTTGAGTGTTTGATATTTTTAGGTACCTAAATTCAAGATCAATGCCTAACTTTGCTTAGCAGCAGGTATTTTACAGGCAAAAGGATTGGAGGCAGCTCCTGCAAGACACTGAAGGCTGCAGCCAACACAAGGCAGCTGAATTGTGTTCAGCCTTGTCTAGGATCAGAACTGGTCCTGGGAAGGGGAAAAAAGGTTTTTTTTCTATAGAAAATTATGGTTAATGTGCCAGTGTCTCAGCAGAGACAACTGTCCAGAAACTCAGACTGGTTTAACAAGAGATTTTTAGAGAGCTTTTTTTTTTTTTTTCTGCTGGCATATTTTTAATCAAGTGTGGAATATGTGGGTGTGTTTTTTTACAAAAATACATGATAAGTATTTATATACTTCCCTTCTCATAAGAGTTGTAGATTTTAGTCCTGAAATAATAAACATTTGTGTTCCAGTTTTTTTGTTTTTACCATGTGTAAATATTGAAAATTTCCAAAGGGGAGGTTAAGGCAGAAGGCAATTAATTACTCCAGCTGGATCTTTATGTCAAGTGTTGGGAGTTTTCCAGTGCTGATCCAGACAACAGGATATGGTTTAAAATTTGAAAAATAACTTCTCAGTTTCTTCTTTGGTTGTGCATTCTCTGGTCCAGAGAGTCCAGGCCTTATGCACAAGTCTATTGTTGAATCAGTTGCTAAAAATAAACAGCATTTTTCCCAGTTTTCCTTTTGAAAAGCTCTTAGCAACAGTGGGATATATTTGCCTTTGCTGGGGGTGTGTGTGCATGCAGGCAGTTTATTTAATCTAATAAACAAGGCCATGGCTTACCAGGGAACCTTCAAAACATTTTCTCCTGTTCTTTCTGTGCCAAACCAATCTTCCATCCTTGGGAAAGTCACCCTGGACCTGCAGAACTGACAGAGGCAGCTCCTCCTGTGCAGGATCTGCTGTGGGAGAGGAGTGGGACAGGGGTCTGGGTTCTCTCATGGTCCTGGGCAGGCCCTGGCACAGGTGCCCAGAGCAGCTGGAGCTGCCCCTGGATCCCTGGAAGTGCCCAAGGCCAGGCTGGATGGGGCTGGGAGCAGCCTGGGAAGGAGTCCCTGCCCCAGGCTTAGAGGTCCCTTCCAACCCCATCATTCTGGGATTTTCAAGCAGAAAACTCTGTCTCTTCCAGTATGATGAGTTTTCAGCCCCATAATCAGGGTCAATAAAATATTTTCTGTCTGTCTTTGGAGGAGGAGGATTATTGTGGATGGCTGTGACACAAAAAAATGCACTGGACTGTAAATTACAGAAACCTGTGAAACCCTTCCTGCTTGCTGGCCACTGTTTGTGGTGGTGCTTCCTTAAGGAGATCCCAACCATGGAAATGCTGCTCTGGAAGAGCATTGTGTGCAGTGTTTATTTGAGTGGATGCTGTTAGTGGCCAAATATTTGTTTAAACTAAACACAAACCCTACTGATTCCTCCTGAGGAACAATTTATTTGTTTCAGATTTGCACCACAACAATGTTAAAGCAAACCTGAAGAGCAACCTCTTTAAACAAATTTAGGTTTCACTTTACAGCCCTGATTAAAATATTTTAGAAACTATTTGCTTCAATTCAAATATTTCTTATTTAGGATGGTGGCTCCTTGGATCAAGTGCTGAAGAAGGCTGGGAGAATTCCAGAGCAGATCCTGGGCAAAGTTAGCATTGCGGTGAGTGGGACTGGCACCTCTGGGGCTTGGCTGGGCAATGCCACATCAAGGGAATATTCCCAGATTTTTCAGTGTGGGTTCTTTTTTTTTTTTTTTCATTTTTCAGTTTATTTTCTAAAGCATCTTTGTACATGGTAGCTGTGGGCACTGGAATGAGTAACACATTCTGCTGGGTGTGCTTGGAGTTGCTGCTTTTGGATCAGTTGATGCTTCTGGATAAGAGCTGAATTAACACTTCCTTGCTTTTCAATATTACCTTTCCCTCTGCATTCTGCAGCAAGCTCTGTATGCAGAACTTCCAGGAAGGGGTTGGGTTTGTTTTTCTTTTTTCTAGTCTGAGCTGGAGGTTGAGATTAAAACTCAGTGCTGATTGGCAGTGATTACATTTTGGGATTTCTGTTAAGCTGCATGCATTTGGAATTCTTGTACAGACAAAGCATTCAACTCTCTCTTCTGCTTCCTAAATTAATTTCTTTTTCATTTGTGTCTAGGTAATAAAAGGACTCACATATCTGAGAGAAAAGCATAAAATAATGCACAGAGGTGAGATAAAAGTTTGTGTTGTAACTTTCCTTCAGTATAATTTTTATTCACATTAAAATACCTCCTTTTTGCTATGCTTGGTTCTTTGTGGTTCCATGTGACTTTGGTTCAAAGGGTTTTTCTTGGGCAATGTAAGGCAAACTTTTTGCTTTAAATCCAAATCTCTTACCATGACTATCAGGTGTCTTCAACTTCTGTCTTCCTGCAGTTTATCTGGGTTTATAATCTATGCTTGAACTGCTGTTCTTGCATTTTATGTGCACACAGAACTTGTCTGTGTTTGAGACTGATTGCAATTAAAACCTCTGACCTAAATTTCATTTGACTGTTCAGTAGTCATTGCCATTAAAACTCTTTTAAAAGAAAGCCACTTTTTTTTCCATCTGTCTTACACTCACATGCTGGTTTTTGAGAGCTGTTGTGCAGAACTGCATCCTTTTTATACTTTAAAACCATTAAAAAGCTGTGTAAAATGGGAGTGGGGCTTCTCCTGGGTCTTTAGTTACATTAGAATAAATGTATTGGATTATTTTCTGCTTTTAGTTGCCCTTTTTAAAACCCAGCTCCTCCATTAGTCTGTTGCATGTTCCATTGAGGAAGGATGACCCTTGGAGCAGTGATAAATCCATTATTGCTGCTGTGGGTGTGATATGAATTATTTCTGGAGCTGGAGCAGTGGTGGTGCCCTGTGTGCAACCCACAGCAGTTGCTGGGGAGCTTTGGGCCACAGGAGAATATTCAGATTATGAAATACCTGCAGCAGTCATTAATACATGTCTGAGTTTACATTTATTGCCCAGACCAAAAAGAGGAATCAGCAATCCCAGCTTGCACAAGCTGTTGTAGGATCACCTTACACATGAAGTTGTGTTTATCACACATTCCTGGTTTGTGGGGTTTTTTAAACAAATATAGCTCTCTTGTGGAGCAAGGAGGTTGGAGGAAGACTCTAAACATTTCTGGTGACAGTTTCAAAGTCATTTGTCTCTGTTCAGAGCATAAGGACTCCAGGGAAAACAATCACCTTATTTTAGGGCATCCTGTAAGAGTTATTGCAGCTTCTTGTTCTCAAGTCAGCCACAGCAGTGGGTTGTTACTATGTTGGTTGCTTGGGGTTCTTTTTTAGGTTGATCTTGCTCAGCTGAGACAGCAGTTTTTATTTATTTATTTTCAGTTTTACAATCTGTAAATCTGATAAACCCAAAATGAAGCCCTCCTGATCTTGTTTAAGTGCAGCTTAACCTCCTGGTATTTGCATGGTCAGAGATTACACTGCAGGTTCATGGACCAACTCAAATTCCTCTTCTACAACAAAAATTCCTCTTCTACACTGCTTCCAATTTTACTGGGTTGAGTGTGCCCTGCAGTGTAAAATTCCATGTCCACATTGTGGTTTTTATTTTTCAGCTCAGTTTCTATCCTGTGTGCTCTGACAGCAGCAGGAATTTGTGACCCTGTGCACTTCTTGCAGAAACTGCTCTGTGATCACATCACATCTGTGATGTCTGATAAAGAGGGAGCCAAAATGACATTTTTGGAGTTGATCATGGCCAGTGCTGGCAGCTAAAAGGAGAATCAATCAGAACAGTGAGTGGTTTTCCCAGCTCTGGACAGCCAGAGCCAAACTTGCAGCTTCAGGCCTCGATGCTGTCCGTGGGTCTGTCTGTGCCACAGACTTTATGCATTATTTGGACACCCCTGATGAAGGTTGGAGTGCAGGTGAAGCTGCTTCTGGCAGTTTTTCCAAGCTGCCTCTTCCTTGGATCCCAGCTGAAATAAACACTGCTGGTAAAAGCACTTTTTCTGTCACTGTGTCAGCATTATTTTATACACAGCTCTAATAATTGCAGATTTCTGTGCTTTGCTTTCTCTACTGCACTGACAAGGTGAGAACAGCATCTCACACGGGCTGTTTGTTCTCACTGTCCATCCCTGGGGAAAATGTGTGCACTTGGTGGGCTTGTTTTCAGCAGGAGTTATTGGAGTTGTGCTGTGGGGAGAGTGAGAGACTTAAAAATGAAGAGACATCCCTGTTAAACATGAGAACAGAGCATCAAAGGGCCAAAAAAAATCTGTTCTTAAATCTAAAGACAGCCAGACTTGTGAGAACTCATTTTCAGGAAGGAATTTATTCCACTGCTATGTTTTATTACTTGTGGCAATATCAGAAAGTTTGGAATATTTAACCTAAGCTGCTTCTGTGCACAGCTGTGTCTTGGACTGAGGAAAACTTTTCACTTGTTGTTCCAGACAGCTCAAGGAAGAAGTTTTTGGGGCTTATTAGAGCAGGAATGGAAAATACACTCCTTTTATAAAGGAAAATACACTCCTTTTATAGAGGAAAATACACTCCTTTTATAGAGAGTTTGCTCATGTGGAGGAGCACTGGGCTTTGTGTTCTGGTCCTCTCTGAACAGACAGGAGTGAAATCACAAAACCTCTGGAAGTTAAACTGGTGGGATCCAAGGCAGGCACAGGAAAGGAAGGGGCAAGGAGCGTGACTGTGCTGGATATTTTAATAATATCTCCTATTCTGTTAACTAAAGATATCTGTGGTGCTGTAGGAGTTTAATCCTCTCTGGAAAGTCTCTCCTTGCAGAGAAGCTGCTTTGTAAGGTTTTGAACCCCAGCTGGAGGCAGCAGGGAATTGTCACTGGTCTGTTCCAGGGTTGCAGTTCAGAGGATTCTTGGGAGTTCCTGCCTGGGGAAATGGGAACTGGTTGGAAGATCCCAGTGATGTGCTGCAAGACACATCTCTGCTCTGTGTCCTCACATGTCTGCTCAGCAGCTGGTACAGAGTGAACTCTGGGCTGAAGGTGTTAGGACAACAGCCAGGGCCACCTTTCAGAATGAACTTGTGGGGCAGAGCAGAGGAAGGAGCCTCTTCCAGAGATTATCAGGCATTCTGGAAACTTCTCTGTGTTACCAGCTCCCTTTGTAGTGTCATAAATCCATCCCCCTGGCAAAGGACTTCTCTAGAATTCTCTTCCTGGCTTGGTGTATAAAATATCTTCCACTTTCTTTAAAACTGAAATGCTTACAAAACACATTTTGTGCTCTTTTTGTCTGTTCCTTGCAAGTTCCAGCATACATTTTGCAGGATGCTTTGGCATTCCTGTTCCTCTGGCAATACAAATTCCTGGTTTCCAGAGAAACTGCTCAAATGCTCAGAGGCTCTGGAGTGAAAATAGAATAGGTGCTACATTTAGAGGGGTGGAAAGGCAGCAGCCTTCCAAACATCACACTGATCACATGGGATGCCTTGTGTGGAAAATGAAAATACTCCAGGGAGGAGAAGCTTTGTGCAGAAATGCAGTGAGGAGATAGGGTTGCTGTGCTGCTCTGAGAGCTGCAGTGTGGCACTGCCACCTGCAAAAACACTGAGGTGCAGGGGGAAGCCTTCAAGAGACCAGGGGCATTCTGAAACTCAAAGATGCTCATAAAGAGAACTCTGTTTGGGGCAATGACAGTGGAATGGTAATGATTTTTTCTTTGCTGTTTAATTATAAAGTATCCATGAATTCTAGAGATGAAAGTGAAGATTTACATCTTTGTTCTGGGTGGAATTTGTAGCTGTGCATTGATGGGCAGCACAAATCTGAGTGTCTGTGATTTTTTCAGGCTCTGCTGTGTTTCCAGTGTGTTTTGCAAACAGTTTTTTCCACCTTGCTTTTGCACAGAGCTTTGGGTGCAGATTCCTGTGCTGCTGGGAATCTCTAATCTCTGCTCCCAAGCTGCTTCCCTGCTCCAGCTGCTTGGGCTTTGGGTTTGGTTGGTTTTTAGCTCCTGCTGGAGTTTTAAACTGGTAGGTCAAGCTCCCAGCCTGGATTTTTCCTTTCCACGGTGAAATGTCCCTGTGGTGAGGTATTTCAGCAGGCAAGGCTTGCCCAGAGGAGGCAGAGCTTGCAGAAGGTGCAGCTGTGTGCCCAGCTGGCCACATCCTCTCCCAGGGGTGGGGAATTGAAAGCAGCACACACAAAATACCTGCCTGGATTTTCCATAGGCAAGTCAGACCAGGAAACTGTGCCTGGACAGTTCCAGTTCCCTGGAAAGTGATGTCAGGGACAATAAAATGGAGCCACGATTTCCCAGAGTAAATAATTATCCAAACTTTGTGTAACTCCTCAAAAGGGAGCTGGGGGGAAACAGCTGAAATTGTTTTATTTTCCCCTCCCCTTGGATCTTGCTCAGTGAGGCATAAACCTCCTGCATGGAGATTTTTGTCACATCAGTGTCCTCCTCCCAGGGACACCCCGTGGGCATCCCAAGCAAAGGGCAGCTCCTGGAATATATCTGTGCTTAAAAGTGAAAATCAAATGAAAATGTGGCAGCCTACAGACTTCTGAGTCTGCTCTAAAGTGAAATTATGATTCTCTTCCTTCAAAACAATTTTTCCAGTTCCCTTTTTTTCTGCAGTATTGCTCTGCCAGTGTGGGCTGTTGGTTGCTTATTTTGATAATGTGTTGGTAATGACCAGCTAAGCAGTGAGATACAGTGAAAAACCTCCTTACAGCTATGAAAGAAACACTGAACACTTGTTCCCTGTACCTTTGCATTCACAGAGAGCTGTTATTAGTTGCTAAGCTACCAGTGACCCTTATTAAATTTCCATTTAGGAAAAGTGATGAATTCAAAATCATGAGGGGGCTCTGCCACAGGAAAAAAAAACCCTCAAATTATTTTAAATACACATTTTCAATAATAGGAAAATTATTTTTTCAGAGCTTTGAAACAAAAAACAAAACAAAACCAAACAAACCCCACCCCCAAATCTAAACCAACAACCAAACCCAAGACCACCACCCCAAAAACCCCCAATAAATCCAAACCCAGAAAGCAAGAACCCACTCCAGGGAGTGTTTGGCCATGGGATGATTTATGCCTATGTAGATATGAAGGAATGATAGTGTGGCTGCTGTAATGCACTGACCTTTGTAAAATAAATATGTAGGGCCTCTTTATTGATCATTTCTAGGCAAAGTATCATCATTCAGGAGGAGTTTTATGCTGTTGTACACTTATTTATTTCAAAAGAGATCACTTATCTGCAAGGAGAATTTGGATGCCCAAACCTAATATTTAAAAGCCAGGAAATCAGATGAAATCAAAAAGCTGACAATCTTTTTTGCATGTGTAATTATGAATATTTCTTTAAACAGAGAGTCTGTGAGATGGACCTGGGAGGGACCCAAATCTCTGATGATTCCTAGAGAAGAGGCAGAATTGTGTTACAAAAGAGAAGCAAAGGGAGGCATATGAGAATTCTCACCTTGCATTGTCAGATTTCCTGTTTTATCTCCTAAATCATCCATTCCTTTTTTTTGTTTGTTTTTTTTCTTTTCCCAGATGTTAAACCATCCAACATTTTGGTAAACTCTAGAGGTGAAATCAAGCTTTGTGACTTTGGTGTCAGTGGGCAGCTGATAGATTCTATGGCAAACTCCTTTGTTGGCACACGCTCCTACATGTCTGTAAGTACAGATTTAAGTCCAGATTTTACAGCTCTGAGTTTGTTAGGGTGGAGTTGCCCCAATTCTGGTGATCAAACAAGAACCAACTGTTGCTGTTCCTGGTTCAGTTCTTCCTGCATTCCAGGAATATTCTGGTGTCATATCAGACTGTGTGTGTGGGAGAAGAACTGTTGCAGGAAAAGCCAAAGAGTTGGAATATTTATAACACTCCAGAAGAGCTGGGGCTGTGTCTACACTGCAGAGCCCAGTGAGTTCTTGCCTTTGGGGGCTGTGCATGTGTGTCTCCCAGAAAAGCCCAGTGTTTATGGTTTGTTTTCCTTGGGAAGTGTGATTCTCTTCCCACTCCCGCATTTGCTGGGGTCGCTCTGTAGGCAAAGTGCTGCTTCAGCAGCTCCTGTGGGACTGCTCCCAGGTCCCTGTGTGGCTGCAGCAACAGGAGGAATCCTGGGAGTGGGCAAGGAATTAATCTGAGGCTGTTTCCAGCGTGTTCTGTGTTCCTGGGGATGAGGAACACCCTGGAACTTCTTTCCAGATGAGCTGTCTGTGTGATGTGCAAGCCCCAGCTAATGGCAGTAACAGCTCTTTTATTCTCTCACACCTTGTTCAGCACACAGTTAACTGGTGCACTTGTTCCCAGCTCTGGCTGTAGGATTAAAACTGTGGGCTTAGACTTAAAGGGGAAAAGCTTTAATGCTGCCTCTGTTCAGCAGGAGACTGCATTGTCTTTGTGTCATTTGTGACACACCTGAAATCAGGCTGGGCTTGAAGTTCTCACATCTGGGGGATGTTGCAAAAGCAAATTCAAAGCAAAACCAAATTCACAGCTCCAGCTCCTCCATGCTCCTGCCTTTCCCTGGCTCTTCCAGGAGAAGGGATGAGAGCCAAGTGCTCTCTGCCTTCAGCTTCAATTTGTTGTTTTTACAGACTGAGGGTTGGCTTTGCTCTCTGGCATCACAGACCAAGCCACGAGGGGGATTTTGTCTTGGCAGTGTCCAAAGGATCTTCTCTTGCAGAAGCTCCCTTTGCACACTTCTATACATATAAAACCATACAGAATTATTACATGCAAACATCCCTTTTTACCACATGGAGATGTGTGAAAACAACAGTGTTTAACTTGAACAGATTTCTAGATTTTAATTATATTTATATAACAAGTGCTCTCTCTGTTTTGTGCTCTTTTTCATCCACCCACCTTCCTTTACCCTTATATTTTATGAAAATCTTGGGATTTGGACACTTCTATTGCTGTCCAGCAGTTGTGTAGTTTATTCAGATAGCTTTGGAACTGACTGAGGTGGGACACTGGAGAAAACTCAAATATAATCTCAGTAAATGCTAGAAAACTAATTAAACAAAACTATCACTCCCTTATGGCAGAAGGAAGAGGCTTTACTGCATTCTCACATTCTCTGAGAGGGAGTTTCAAATTACATATGTATTTTCCCAATATGTGCATGTAATCAGAGAAGAATCTGCACCATTTTGGTAAAATATGAGCTTGATTTTAAAAAGAGTGCAGAAAATGGAATGTTTTCTTTGAGAACTCTTAGTAAAAATGGATTTAAGGGTGAAGTAGATCAATGCATTAATAATTTCAGGACTGAACATAGACTGACAAAGCAGGTGCAAAAATCAAGCAAAAGAAGTTGGTGCAGCACTCATCTGCTGGTTTTGGCAGAAGCAGGAGGTGGATACACTGCTCAAAACTGAGGAGCTGGGAAGCAGTGGGACTGGAATAGTCAGATGCACTTCTGATCATGATTCAACTGACCAAAAAAATCCCATACTTAAATATCTTTACAGTGTGTGACTCTCCTAAAGACAATACAAAGTAGATTTTTGGCTGACTCTGATCTTGCCTGCAGAGCCTTGTGTAATACTTCCATTAGATGTGTGCTAAAAGAAATAAAACAGCACATAAGAGGATAATTTCTGAAGAGTCTCACAGGTGTTTGCAGTGACGGAATGTTTGGGGGACTTCAGGAAATACAGAGGACAGATTTCCAGGAAAATCCCAATAAAGTCACTCATTTGAGAATAAATTGGGCTTTTATCCATTAGTTCATCCAAGTTATAGCAGAATGTAATTTTTTTTGTAATTCCTTGTTACAAACCTGCCTCTCCTCCCCTCCCCTGTGTTTTGCAGCCTGAGAGGCTGCAGGGCACTCACTACTCGGTGCAGTCAGATATCTGGAGCATGGGGCTGTCCCTGGTAGAGATGGCCATTGGCAGGTACCCCATTCCCCCTCCTGACTCCAAGGAGCTGGAATTGATGTTTGGCTGCCCCGTGGAGGGAGATTCTCCAGTCACAGAGACCTCACCCAGGCAAAGAGCGCCCGGCCGACCCATGAGCTGTGAGTTACAACACTCTCAAATTGATTCCCAAAACCCTTCCCTGCCAGCTTCAAGGTTTTCTTTATCTCATCCTGATCTGCACAGTGGGGCTTTAGACTTTTCAAAACTCAGGGTTGTATTGGGCACCTGGCTCAGCTTCACTGGGAGGAGCCCTGTGAGAACAGAGCACCACAGACCCTTCTGTTGGTGGTTCTGGGGAACAGCCCCAGTACTGAGATCCCAGCCTGTTGCTCTGGTTTTTTCCAAGATGCTGATCCAAGGGCAGCAAGATGATTCCCAAAGTGAATGCTTTGGATCAGAACCTGGAAATGTCTCCTTGCATGACAGCATTTTCCTGTTGCTGTTGCACCTTTTCCCTGTAAATCTGCTGGGTGCCAGCTGCCAAAAGTGTCAGACTTGGGCTTCCTAAAGCACCCCTGAAGCCATGGAGGGAGAGTGACACTGATCCCACCTCTCCATTTCTTCCCAGCCTATGGATCAGACAGCAGGCCCCCAATGGCAATCTTTGAACTTCTGGATTACATCGTCAATGAGGTAATTTATAAACTTAAAAACCTGCACTTGACAACTGTAAACTTTTAAAGCATCCTGGAATCTGGGGGACTGTGGGGTTACTGCTGTTTAGTCTAGTTTAGCCTTATGACTTAGTCACAATTCTGCTATCTTTCAAATAGCTAAGCTCCAAGGCTAATTAGAGATTCATATTTTAGCATGGGTTGTTTCCAGTATTTTCACAAGTACCACTGAAACTTGTGTGACTCCACTGCTTGTGTTCTTAAAAAAAAAAAAAAAACATGGTTGTGTTAGCTGTCATTTGTAGCAGCTGGACAACACTTGTTCCAGCTGGATGAATTATTGAAAACTGTCCAACTCACCCATTTAAAAGGCACAGTTGGTGTCTGGGTCCCTGCATTGCCTGTGCCACTGATAAATTGATAAATTGCTTCTGGAACTCATCTGCTCGCACTATTGTCTCAGATTACAAATCTATTTTGCATATTATGTAACACCCCAATCTGCCAGCACTCACTCTGGGAATAGAGTTAGCACTGAATTATTTCAGCTGCTGTGGTCCTGCTCTTGCAGCATCCCTGAGGGGGTCAGTTTGGGCTGAAAAACTGCAGTAGTTGAGAGTTTGGTAAGATTATCTTGTGCCACCTCTGATTTAGCACAGACTTCTTCAGCAGGAGCTGCTCCCTCCAGTGCAGGCTGTGCACCAGTGAGGGAGGAGTGCAGGCCTTGTGTCTGCTCTGTGCATAAAAGTAACTCAGTGTAAGGATGGAAATTTATCCTGATCCTGGAGCCAAGTCCTGGAGGACGAGGCAGGAACACTTAGGTTTATGCAGTCTCCCTTCTTTATTTGTCAGAATGCTTTCTGAACTCACAGCCTGAACAAACTCCTTCTCAGGGACAGAAAATTTACATCAAAAGGATTATGGAACTAATGATGTGCAGGGTATCTTCCCTCAGCAGTGGGGAGAATGAGAGAGTGCTAATTAGTGCCCTGAGCCTTTAATGAGAGCTGAGGCTGTGCTCTCCCCATGCAGGTGTGTGTGTGGAGAAAACAGAACAACCAAACCCAACAAAACCCACCCCATACCAGGGAAAGGCTGATTTACTACTGAAACACCTGAAGTCCTGCAGCTGGCAGTAATAACCCAAATCAGCCAGGGTTTTGCAGCTTTGATGTGGGACATGTAACTGGTACATCCCTGGCTAGGTTGTGCATCATGATGTATTAGTTATGCTGAATGATTGCTGATTTAAAAAATCTGTTTATTCATTTATTTATTTTCAGCCACCTCCAAAACTGCCCAATGGTGTCTTTGGTTCTGAATTTCAAGATTTTGTTAACAAATGGTGAGTATTTCCTCTGCATTTTCCCTGTGGCTGAGTGGCAAAGGGACATGCAGGGCTCAGCCCTGTTGTGTCTATCAGGCACTGGGCAATGAGAGTCCCTGCTCCAGGCCAGGGCAAATGTAAGGATTGCAATCAGCATAATCCTCTTTGGGTGTTAATTGCCTCAAGTTCACCTCACAGGCAGCAGCTTCCATCCAGAGGAACCCCAAGGCTCAGGGAGATTCCCCTCTTTAGCACTGAATTTCTGCTGTGTGCAGCTCAGAGCAGTCCTCTGCCAGCCCCTTGGGAATGTCCCACAGCACACACAGCTCCTGCCAGGCTCAGGCACATCATCCCCAGCGGGGTGCAGAATCTGGCAGGCTCCAGATCCTTTTTCTTGCCCATGAACCATCACCTTTATCCCAGCAGCCATTCCCTCATCTCTTCACTCTCCCAGCTGCACCTCAGTGATGCCAGAACTGAGCCAGTGCTAAGGGAGGGAGCTCATTGCAGTTCAAAAGTTTGTTTCTTTATCAAATATCTGTATTTACAGCTTCCAAAAGGTAGGACAGTTGTGCAACAGCCCTCCTTGATACTGAACTCAAAGAGACTTGGGGGAAGGAAATGTGAGGGATAAAGTGGTTTGTGTTGTTTTAGTTGAAATGGGATTCATCTCCCCAGCTTGCTTTGGACACTCAGCAGGCTCAGACAACTCACCTGGAACCCACAGAAGGGAACTGCAGGCTCCCATCTCTGTCTGAGAGGCACCTGATGCTTTTATTGAGTGGTGCCATCAGACCAGAGCAGTGCAACCAACAGGACACAACTGGAGCCTTATTTTAAAGTGTATAATAGAGTGTAACTTGTGCACCACTTTGTGTTTTTTCCTAGTTTAATTAAAAATCCTGCTGAGAGAGCCGACTTGAAGCAGCTGATGGTAAGTGAAGGTTTTTGATTTGACCTGAGAGCCCTTTCCCAGGCAGGCTGGCAGATCAGAGCACATGGCCTCCAGGGGGGCTGGTGGCCCCCCATGAGCAGCTCAGCCTGAGGAGGAACAGCTTTTCTGAGCTAGAGATCAAGGGGCTGCAGGTTTCACAACCTCCTACCACAGGGACTGTCCAGGAGACCAAAAGTCTGGTGGGTTGTGGAGTCTGCCATTTGATAATCACAGTGGGTGACTTAAATTAATTTACAAAAGAATTCTCTCTTGAGTTTATTAGTTAATAATAAAGTATTGGTTAATACTTTTAGGATGACAAAAGAACAAAGCTCCATATACCATATGGACTAATTAAAAACATTTTTAATCACCTGCTGTGAAACGCAAAATCTGTCACTTTTTAACCAGCTATGTCTTGCAAAATCTGTAGAACTCAACACAAATCCTGCATTTTTCCCTGTGTGAAATAACCATATCAGTCTCAGTGCATCTTTTTATGGTTTTAAGTGTAATGCATGGACTTTTAAGTGTAATGCCAGGACTTTTAAGTATAGGTTGTACTGCAGAAAATCAGGTTTTCCCTGCCCTGGCCCTGCTGCACAACAGTGGTGCAAAATGCAAGATGATTCTTTTTATTACAAAAAGCCTTTCAGTGCCCAGGCAGGCATTTTCCAGAGTATTACCTCAAGTGGCTGAGTCACATCCTTATCATTTGTGTGGTGCAAGTGCTCTGCAGCAGCCACTGTGGCAGGATTCCTGTGGGATCCTTTGCCACGTGCTGGCTGTTCTGCAGTTCTGGGGAAAACTCTCCACGTGGTTTGTAAGGTTTTACAGCTCCAAGTGGATTTATGGGACTGGGTGCTCCTGAGGGCTGCTGCTGAGCAGACTGAGAGCTGGCACACTGACCCTGTTCTCCTGTGCCCAGATCCATGCTTTCATCAAGAGATCCGAGGCAGAGGAGGTGGATTTTGCGGGGTGGCTCTGCTCCACCATCGGCCTTAACCAGCCCAGCACCCCCACGCACGCCGCCGGCGTCTGAGCCCGGGGGCAGCTCCTGGACTGTACCTCTGGTGACAACGATGCTCTCCTGGTCCTCTTTCCTCAGCTTGTACCTGTTCAAACATGTATTTCACCTCTTAAGGAAGAATGTCTTGATAGCATGTGCCAAAACGGTTTTAAATCTCGTCCTAAACTAATTGGT
Source organism: Anthoscopus minutus (assembly GCA_013399455.1). Classification (NCBI taxonomy): domain Eukaryota; kingdom Metazoa; phylum Chordata; class Aves; order Passeriformes; family Paridae; genus Anthoscopus; species Anthoscopus minutus. The sequence goes on from VWYI01031724.1 coordinate 1,361,445, forward strand.
ATCGTACCGGGTTCCGTCGTTCACTGACCAAATGTAAGCTGTGTAAGTTCCAGTGCTTGCTGATTTTAGGTGATTATGGATATTCTTTCTTAATGAAAATCTCACTGGGGCAGGGGGGGGTTGGCCCCTGGCTTGTTTGAACTTTATCAAGACTCTTTGTAAATCGTTGGTACTTCAATCATGCTTTCCCTGAGCTCCCCGGGCTCGGGATCGGGATGCTCCGAGCCTGTCTGTGAGCATGCTTTGCTGCTGCCCAGCTGTTCCCAAAAGTTAGGCTCCAATGTTGCTGTTGTCTAGAGATCTCTCTCTCTTTGCAGGTGAAGAAGGCAAGAGCTCTGCATTTCTCAGAATGCACAGGGCAATATTCTAATTGTAGACTTGTTCATATTTCTATATTTATTTTTCGAACATATCATCATCCTTGGATTTAGTGATGTATGTCTTTCTAATTGATTTTTAAAAGTTAGTTCTTGGAAGTGTCCTGTGGAATCAAGACAATGATCCAAGCACTTTGCTTTCTTTTAACCTAAAGAGTCATGACAACTGTGTTTAGTGTCTAAAAGTGTATGAAAATCCTTTATTGTTTTATTCTCTCAGATGTTTAGCAATGGGTTCTCTTAATAAATGTATTACCAAGTAACTTCTTGAAGTTGTTATTTTTACAAACTTGACCAAGGCTTTGATCTGGTCAATGCACCATAAATTTCAGCTCTTTAAAAGGATGATTTAGATGAGGAAATGCCTGAAATTCTTCCCCAAAAGGAATCCCCATCAGCAGGACAAGAACTTCCACATGGCCACAGGATCGGATGTCAAAGGGCTGGCACAGCCTGGGCCCAGCAGGGGCAGGAACTGACTCACTGACACATCCAGGGCTTCCTCCAGCCTGTCCTGGCTGGAATGAGACCTGAAGTGACAGCTGGGAGGGTGGGAATTGAACTCTTCTCTGAACTTTACCTCCACCCAGCAACCAGACCCACAGCACAGCCTTTTACTGTTTGCAAAAAGAAATACACAGCAAGCTTGGAGAGGTTAAACTCCCACTTTGGGTTGTCACCCCAGCACAGACAGCAATAATTTGGGCACTGCAAGCACAGCTGTGTGTCAGGACAACAGGAAAGAACTTTATTGCAACATGTGCCAGAACTGGGCTGTTCAAATCCAAAAGCAAGGGACTCGTTCACAAAAGCAGGAGGAATTCTGTCCATACAAACTACTCTGGACCATGCTGGGCACAAATAACATTTTTCAACAGTCAAAATTACCCTTTGGAGTTGAAATGTGCCAAGATGGCTCCTGAGCTCCCCCCAAACCAGCTCTTCATGCACATCACGGCAAGGGCTTATTTGCCCATAACATTTTTGGCTCAGACTTCTGGGGCTTTTTCACCTGCCAGGCTTGGGAAAGCTTTGTTAAACAATCTCTTCACTCCTGTTCTAAATTCCTTAAGACATCCAGGATCCTCAAAACCCAAGTAGTCTTTACAAGATGAAGCCACATTTACATCCCCACAGTTTCTGCTGGGTACAAACCAGACAAGAGCCAAATTAACACTCAAACAGTGGCAGGAATTCACTGGAGGCTGAATGTCAGTTCTGGCCACTCCCAGGATACCAGACACTTATCCAAATGCAAAAAATTGTGGAGATTTCACACGCTTTCCCATTTATAACTAAGTTCTTAAACTCCTCATGCTCTTCCTTGAGAATCACAGGTGACCTTGCCTTGATTTATAAAGTTAGAATGAGAGAAAAAGAAAGTAACAGCAACTTAAGAGTATTTTACAAGCACCACAGATCATTTCTTACTCTACAATTTGTGGACAAATCAAAGGCTCCTTGGCTGCTGCTCTGAAGGAGCAGAAGTAGAAAGTCCTTCTCTGGGACAGACTGACAGAACTGAAGAGCACCAGGGGACACAGAGGCCTCGCTGCTGTGCTCAGAATTGGGAGGACTCTGGGAGTAACTCAAGCTTTCCATGGAACTGAGAACACAGCAGCTGAAGGCTGGAGACAGCCCTGGACACATCTTTTCTCACCCTGTATCTTAAATTCCCAGTTTAGGCAGATGAGGTTATAATAGAATCACTTGGGCAGCACCAGCCTTCAGGACCTGGATTTGTTTCTCACATCAGGAAGTGAGAACAGACAAGTTATTGCTTTTAGTGTTTGTGTTAATTAGTCTGGTTGATCAATTCTCCCCCCCACCTACAAAGATGATGTAAGAGCTACATTAGGTTCAGAAATGTGGAATGGATTATGCTACATATTTGTGCAGCAGATTTTCATTCTTTCAATATCTGAGTCAAGATGTGCCCAGCCTGTGAAATTCACGTGTTCAGTGTCACTGCCCTCTAGTCTGATATATCAAATAGTTCATATCGACAAACAGCACAAAATGGAAATCACTTGGTGAGTTTCAGATGAATGAAGAAGAAATTCCTGAGTCTGTATTAAAAACCATCTCTGATTTTTTTTCTCTCAAGAATCAGATTCCTCCTCCTCTTCCTCCTCCTCCTCTTTATCATCGTGAAGACTGAGGTGTAACTCAGTTTGATTGATGGCAGCCTCACTGTCCATCTGCCCAAGAGTCTGTCACGAGAAAAGGGCTGATTACCAAACACTTCTCAAATCACTGTCAGAGCTGTGCAGTCACTGCTAATTAAAGATCTCAGAGCTAGAGCTGCCCAGAGCCCATCACAACAACAAGGCCCTGATCTCCATGGAACAGCTGCACCTGGGTCAGGCTGGCCAGGTATTGAGTGAAAAGCTGCAGCACCTGTGCCTCCATCCCCTGCACTGGTGCCACCCCAGTGCCACACGTATTTAACAAAACATTTAATAAATGGTGAACTGAAGCTACACCACACAGATATTTCCCAATCCCCCTGGAGACACGGTGCTGCTTTTGGGGACGGGAAAAGGTGAAACCCTTAAAACCAGCAGCAAAACAGACATTTTGCAGCTGAGCTTCGCACTGATGAGAAGCATCAAATGAGGTGACACGAGGAACTGCACAGGAAAACCATGCAGAGCCCAACTCTGCTCATGCTGACACCCAGCCGTGCCCAGGGACCCCTTACCTGCTGAGTGTCCTCGGCCAGGGCTGGCAGGGGCACCGGGGCGTTCTCCTCGCCGGCCCTGATCAGGGACTGCAGCGCCAGCTCCTCCACCTGCAGGGAGCCGCACTGAGCACTGCCGGCACTCATTAACACAGCACCCGGCCCCTCCGACACTGCCGAACGTTTCCCACTCGCAACTCTGGGGTTTTCACCTGTCAGCCTTGGAAAAGCTTTGTTAAATTTTCTGCAATTCTGTTCTACGCTCCCTTACTGCGATTTGCATGAGTCTCTAAACCCAAGCAGTCTTCAGTCCCACTGCCTCAGAGTATCCCTTCTCCATCCATCAGCTAAGGCAAACCACACACTCACATCTACCAGAGATGCATCCTACATACAATTACATTTATCTCCTAATTTGTCCTACTCATTTACCTTTTAGAGATGTATCCTATGTACACTCACAATTTATCTCTTAATGTATCCTACACACATCACACATTTACCTCCTAGATACATCCTACACACACTCACGCTCACATTTATTTCTCAATGTATACATCCACTCACAATTTCAGGTACCTCTTACAGATGTATCCTACACACACTCGCAATTACATTTACCTCCTTGAGAGGTACCCCGCACACAATTACACATTTACCTCTCTGAGCTGTACCCTACCTCTCAGGGCACCGTAGATGGATCCCCCTTTCACAGAGCACCTGAAACCCCGCAGCAATTCCGTGCTTTCCCTTCCCCAGCGCCAGACGAGCGGAGG
>VWYI01031724.1:1365299-1433768 GCA_013399455.1 Anthoscopus minutus
CGTGCCAGGCGCCACCGCGCGGCCACCGCCGGGCACAGCACCCGCGGCCGCCACCGGCTGCCACCGCAGCCGCGGCCCCCTCAGCGAAACCCGCGCGATCCCAGCGCCCGCGGGCTCAGCCACACCTCCCTGCTCTCCTCCACCCCCAGATCAGACACACCCCACACGGCTTTCTCTGTTCCAACAGCGTTTATTAGGGACAGACCCCGGGCACAGCCCCCGCGGGGACCCCGGGGCAGCACGGCCGCGGTTACGCCTCGGCCTTGGCCTTTGCCGCAGGCTTGGCTGCCTTGGCTCCCTTGGCTGTCTTTGCCTTCTTGGCAGCGGGCTCTGCCTTGGGTGCAGCCGGGGCCTTGTCTGCCAGCTTGGCCTGGGCTTTGGCTTTCTTCTCTTCCTTGAGTTTGTGCTAGAACAGAGAGAGAGAGGATCAATCAGGGCAATGCCTGAGCAGCGAGCCCCAGCCGTGCCCGGTGCTGCCCCACTCACGTTGCGGGCGTGCCGCAGGATGGTGTTGCGCCGCATGGTTTTGGCGTACGGGTTCAACTTGATCATGATTCTCAGGTTCTTCAGCGGGTTCTTCTTCAGGACCCTGCGCTGAATCTTCTTCCTGAAAAGCACAGCAGTATTTGTATTATCTCATTTCGCAATGCCACTTCTGCTAAACTGTCCCTGAAACCAGGACAATTGCAGTTCCTTGTGTTTACCCAGAAATTAAGAAAGCCCAGCCTGAATCAGATTTCAAACCTTTCTGCAAAGCCTTTTTGCATGAAATAAAATCACTTACTTTGGAGCACGCAGGGCCTTCTGGATTTCCTGGCTTCTCATGATTCTCCCAATATCTGTATTGGTCATCTTGTGCATCGGCAGGCTGCAAAACCAATGTTCAGAGTTTGAGTGGGTGATAAAACCATGGCTAATTCAACTTAACCAGGCATTTAGGAGTAGGGGCTCCTCTCCTACCCTGGCTGCACTCACTTGTAGTCGCTCTTGAGCGTGGCAGCCTTGCGCCAGGTGCCGTACAGATCATCCAGCTTGCGGAAGGCGCTCTCTGTCCAGATGCAGAAACGCCCCACGTGGCCCCCGGGAGCGAGGCGCAGCAGGTTCAGCTTGTTCACGTTCAGCAGAGTGATTCCTGCAGGAAACCAGGCAAAGCAATGCCTTTAGTTTGTAATTAAAATCGAGGAGCGTGAGGCTAAGCAATAGACAAGATGTAGAAAGAGATTGGGAGTTTTTAGCTTTGACACTACAGAGCTGCACACACCTCTCTCTGTATGCTTATACATCTGTATGAAAATCTAGTGAATTTTTAAATTAATAATAATCATCAGCCTTTTTCCAGTGGCAAACTCAGCATTTGTGCCCCAAACACAGTTCAGGGTTGGGAACAGTGGCAACATTTGTCACAAACACCCTAAACATCACCCCAACAGGTTCTTACAGAGAACACATCAACTACTGCAGCAAGTCAGAACTTCCACTCAATCATGTGTTTCAGAAACACGGACCAATGAAGTGGAATCTCATCATTCCAGGCAGCCTCCCAAGAGCAGAGTGAGTGTGTCCCAGGTCACTCACCTGGGATATTCCGGAAAGCTCTGATGATGCCATTGTCCTCGTTGTAGATGATGCAGGGTCCCCTGCGCTGGATGCGGCGGCGATTCCTCATCTTGCCCTTGCCCGCCCGCATGCGCTGGGAGGCGTAAACCTGGCCAAAGCAGAACCTGAATGTCCCAAGAGCCCACAGGTCACACCCCATACACTGCCTCAGTCAGAACTTCACCATCACCACTGCACATCTGCAACACGGACCAGTGAGAAGCTCATCATTCTTGAGTCAAAATACCACACCACTTGGAATTCCTACTCTAGTAACTGCAGAGCTGGATCACCTGTGTTTTGCCCTTCAGATCACACCTTCCCACCTCACCTTCTTGATGTCATTCCAAGCTTTAAGCTTCTTCAGGAGGAGAACAGCTTCCTTGGTTTTCTTGTAGCCCTCAACCTTGTCCTCAACAACCAGAGGAAGTTCTGGAATCTCCTCAATGCGGTGGCCTAGAGAGGATTTCACAAGACACTCAGTGCTGCTCACTGGCCTTGGCTGGACCCATTCCTCAAGGTTATGGCTTTGTATATTCACAAATGATACGTGACAGACTAAATTAATGATAGGAATTCATCAAGTGAAGTCAGGCACAGTAACCAGAGCAGTGAAGTTCCAGTGGTGCCTTACAGGTCTGTCTCAGACAGGACTTTGCGTACCCAAGTGCTGGAGTAAATCTTTGCCTCCATGAAGAGAAATCAAACTGCACTGCAAGACTACATTTCAGTCACCTCAAAGTACCCACCACTGGCTCCAACAATTCCAGAGGCAGAATCCTCACCTTTAGACATGACCAGAGCTGGGAGGGCAGAGGCAGCCAGAGCAGAACAGATGGCATAACGCTTCTGCATGATGTTCACTCTGCGGTGCCAGCGCCGCCAGGTCTTGGTCGGGGCGAACATGCGGCCGCCGCGACACATCTGGGAGCTGCAGTTAAGAACAACTTTTTGGAGCTTTCTTATCCCAAAGTGACTCCTTAGTGCTTGCTCAGCATTTATGGGTCGTCAACCACCTGTGCCAGGACTCTGACAGCAGGCAACTGTCCCTGGACACAGGGTAAGGCGCAAATTACGACATCATGGCAAGACAGAACGGGTCTTTGTGGTTTGAGAGTGGGAATCATCAAATCAAGTCTGAGCTGCAGCCTCAAGAAGATTCCATCTCACATTTAGACAATTAAAAACCTTTCTGCTGGCTGAGTTCAGTGCCCCCAAAGGCAGCACAGCCGTGGAAGGATACATTGCCAAAGGCACCCTGGCCAGAGCGGTGAGTGCCACCACCCCGGACGCGTGGGATTCGAGCAACAGCTCTCCCGGTACCCCATGATTCAGCACTGGTCTGGTGACCTGCAACAGAGAGAGGGTCATTCAGAGAGGGACATCACTGCCATGCTCCCACCAGAGCCAGAGACATGCACTGACTCAGGGCACCAATCAGAACTTCCACACAATCATGTGTTTCAGAAACACGGACCAATGAAGTGGAATCTCATCATTTCAGCATAACAAATCTTGATTAGGAAAACTTTATCCTAGTCTATTAAAGTACTTGATTCTGACCTAAAACTTTTAAGACACTTATTTTAAGCTTGATCCTCAATCTGCAAGTCTGACTTTGCACTGCTATACCTAGCCAGTTAAAATGTTTGTATGAAACTTAGAAATAAGGTTCAAAAGAAAAGCTTATGTGAAACTTGGAAATAAGGCTAAAAAGGCACATTTCTAGCACAGACTTCTTGGGAAGCCAAAGTTATCTGCACCAACAGCAGAAGCAAATCTAACAAAGGCCCATTTGCAGGAGTTTCTCCTTGGTGAATGCCTTAGCCACATCTCACAAGGTCAATGCAGAGCAGGGATTTTCACCTGGAACACTTTCAGCCATTTAAAATTTTCCCTGCAAAGAACAACGATTCCACCCGAGGACCTTGGGCACTGTGATACTTCAAGCAGGACCACAGACAACCCCAAACCAACCACCTCGAACCACAACAACGCCGCATTTCAAACCAGCCTGCTAACAAGTGGCCTCTCCTCCTACACAGAGCCCCAGCATCAAGCAGCGCTCCTGTCCCACCTCCAGCCTGTTGTGCACGCACCTGCGAGCTCGCTGACGGCGTAGGGCTGCCGGCTGTTCTTGCGCAGGTTGGTGTGCACGAAGTTGACCACGTCGGGCCGGATGGGCGCCTTGAACACGGCGGGCAGCGTCACGTTCTTGCCCGACGCCTCCCCCTTCTCGGAGTACACGGAGATCAGCGGCCGAGCGCAAGCCTGGGCAAGCACAAAAGCCTTCAGCACAAGCAAAGTGAATTTTTGGTGTTTTTTAACACCTCTAGTATTGCTCAGAACAAAGGAGTCGTCAGCTCAGCAGTGCCAGCACGATGACAGCAGGCAACTGTCGCCGAGCACTGGATAAGACGCAAATTACGTCATCACAGCAATGTTTTACTCAAAGTTGTGCTCCACGGCTCGTGTCCGGGAAACTACACCTGAATTTTCATGGTGTTTCTACAATGCAGCTTCTGTAATAAACCCCTTCAAAATTACTTCCCATCTACGACTAAAAAAACCCCATCTGTGTTAACCAAACACTTGTAATTTGGATTAGGAAATGCTGTAACCAGCTTCTCTAGTGCTGCTCATCCAACAGTGGCAGAGGGAAGTTTGGACCCTCTGAACAATCTCTGATGCTTTGAAATTTTGGCAATGAAAAATTAAGCTGCTGTCAGCACCAGCTGCCTCTTAAAAAGGCTGAAAGGAGGCACAAAAATAGCCAGAGGATGAACAGCACCCGCTAAAAACAATGTTTTAGCATTATATTGTATTGGTTGCTAATTAATCTCGTGATAACAGTACAGACAAAACACCTTCTTTCCCTTTCCCATCCGCAGTTAATTTCAGAGGTATTAAAATATTCTAGAACTGCAAACTAACCAGCTATTAGCAATGGAAGGGCCATCCCTGCATGTGGCACTGGACAAGAGCAAGGCTTTGGTCCCTGGTGTTAACCCAGAGACCCCAACACAAGCAACAAACTGAATCAGGGCGAAGGCATCAGGGCAAGCTGAGCTGTATTGGCAAGAAAAGTTGTTAATTTGCAACCTGATTCTAAATCAAAGCCTCTTAAAGCCTATTTTGCTACAGAAATTAGGTTAAAAAAAGAGATATATAGAAGCCGTTCTTCCCACTCTAGATGGGCGCAAACGCTCCCAATGGGGCCTCTTTTGCTTTAGATAGATACATGAGAAAACAACACAGCCCTGCCAGACGGCGATGGGGACCTATCCCATCCCTTTCCATGCCCATGGAAAGGAGGGCTTTTGCCAGACCACGCCGAGCTCCCGCCTGCGGCCTCCCCAGCCCGGCCCGGCCCAGCCCTGCTCAGTCGCTCACGGGCTCCACGCGGCCGCCGAACACCGACGGGCCCAAAATGGCGGCCGCACGCCCCAAGCCGCCAGCGCAGCCCCCGAGCTACCCGTGGTTCGGCCCTGCCCGCTGGGTCCCGCTCCCCCGGGGCGGCCCCACTGCCCATCCCCGTCCCCCTCGGCCCCGAGCTCCCTCGGGCCGGGCTCCGAGCTCCCCTCACCATGGCGGCGGAGCTGCTGCTGCGGCCGCCCGCCCGCGCCGCGCCCCGACCGGAAAAGGAAGGACGCGTCACCTTCCCGTCACTTACGTCCCTCAGTAAGTGATGTCCCTCCGCCCCCTGACCGCCGCTTCTGCCGCGCCGCCCCCTCAACCCCCGACCCCAGTCCAAGTTCCGCACCGAGCTCCAGTCCCGATCCCAGTCCCCATCCAAGTCCCTTCGGCTCTGCCGCGCTCATCCCGAGCCTTCTTGGCACCTCTGTCCCGCTCAGTTCCCCGTCAAACAGGGGACTCTTTTCCGGCGGAGGGATCCAGCGTGACGAGTCACCCTCCCCTCACAGCCATCGCGTAGCGTCAGAGGGCGGGAGGTTCGATTGTGGCGGGCGGCGATGGCGGCCGAGCGGCGGCGCCGGGCGGGCGGCGGCCTGAGCGGGCTCTTGCTCCGGTGAGGATCGAGGCTATCCCCGGGGCTGAGGGGGCTCCTGCTCCGTGGGGACCTGGGCATCTCCGCTGCTCTGCTGAGGGTGGTCTGGCCCCGGTTGTGGGGAGGCTACTGAGGTTGTATCCTTGGAGTTAATGTATGTGGGTAATGTTGCTGTTTAATGAGGAATGCTGAGGGGAAAGGTCGTGTATCTCAACGTTTTCTTTTCTTTCAGGATACGTGAAGAAGGAAAGGATAGTATCCCCGAACATCCCTATCTCTATGAGGTAAAATAGACTGGTTTGGGTTGGAATGGAACTTGAAAATCATCCCATTCCATCCCCTGCCGTATGCAGGGGCATCTTCCTCTATCCCAGGTTGCTCCAAGCCCTGTCCAGCCTGGCCTTGGGCACTTCCAGGGGTCCAGGGGCAGCTCCAGCTTCTCTGGGCACCTGTGCCAGGGTCTCCTCACCCTCATAGGAAAGATTTCTTCCAAATTTCTAATCTAAACCTACTCTGTTAGTGTGAAGTCATTCCACCCTGTCCTGTCACTCCATCCTCTTAAATGGTCTCTGTCCATCTTTCTTGTAAGCTCCCTTCAGGTACTGCAGGAAGGCTGCAAGTGGCTCTTGAATGGATGCAATGGGATTGGAAAACAGTCTGGTTTTGCAACATTTTAGTTTCTGATATTAAAAAAATTGCTGAAATGCAGTGTCTCTACACAGCGTATTAAAAAGTTTTGTGGTTTTTTTGTTTTTGCAGACTGACGTAGAGATCTCATTGGTTGGTGACAGTTGCAAAAATCCTGTTGAAAAATTTTGGAATGGAAGCAGTGCAGTGTATATTTTGCAGAAAGCTGTAAGTGTGCATGGTAGATGTTAAATGTAATCCAGACTTTTGAATTCCCATCAGATTTTTTTCACACACCTTGAAGTTTTTGACTCACATCAACATTTCTCTTAAAGACACACAATGAAGAAAGCAACTCCATGGAGGAATCAAGAACAGACGATGCTGTTTATGCCTCTGAGGCTTTGCCAAAGGAGAGTCCTGGAGCCATGGCTCTTTCTGTTGGAAGAGCAAAGTAAGTGTGAAAGCTTTTCCTCCCCTTTTGTGGGAGTTTCCTTTTGTAATTTTGTGTCTTTTTCTAATATTCAGAACCTGTATTTTTATTCCCCTAAGTAAAATTACTCTTTAGTTTATCAGGAATTGTGACTGTTTTCCGTCCTGCAAAAGGACCTCCTTACTTCTAATGGCTAAAAGCTTTTTAAATAGTAGCATAAATCCAGGTATTGGCAAAGGATTTGTGAGCTGGGCTGTTGGGTTAATGTGATTCACTGTGTGTAGATGAACAAAAAAAGCTCACTAAGACTTCAGTGCTTGTTTTTTTGGTAAAGCTCCTGTTAAAAAAAAGCCCTAAAAATCTGTTTTACATCTTTGGTGTTATTGAAATACCAGTGCATGGTACCAAAATGTGATTTACTTAATTAAATGTATTCCCTTAATTAGATTAAAATGTAATATTCAATTATAATTCTAGAATCTTCAGTCTACATTAATATGTTGTGTTAATAATGTAACTTAATACATATTCATAATATATATTATGTGTAAGTACATAAATATATAAATTACAGCAATATGATTTAATAATTATACTAGAAAGAAATCCATTTGCTAGCATCTTACTTTCTCCCTGTTTCTAGGCAGTTGATTTCCTTGTACACAATGGTGCAAAACCCAAACATGAGCTACCTGGGGATGAGTGACCTGGCTGTGCTGCCTCCCCTCTGGGCCAGGTGTGATGGTTGTGATCCTCAGCACACCTGCTGGATTGGAGCTGAGCCCCTCAAGGCTGGAAACAAAGTCACAGGGCTCAATATTTACACAGTTTCATGTGATGGTAAGGTGATCATGCTGCACAGAAAATTAAATGAGGAAGGCTAAAAACGTGGGAATGCTGATGTCTTTGTTCTTTGTGTGATACTGGGTAGGAAATGCTCTATATTCCTGGTTTTAATGAACAAGAAGGGATTAAAATAAAAGATGTTTATAATCAATGCTGTGGGGAGGAAATGGCTTTGTAAGATACTTGGTGTAGCTGTAGCTGTGCAGGCATTTATACAGGCCTGTCTCAACTCAGATGCAGCAACAGGAGATTTAAACTGCTGCCATTCACCATCTTACACAACCTCTGATTCATTCTAAACATGTCTATGTGTTTATAGATCAGCTCTTATACTCAATAGGAGAAATGCAAAGACAATTCCAGCCTTCTGAAGCACAACATGAGTCATGCTTTGCCAAATGGAGTATTTGGGAATGAATTTGAAGTGCCAAATTTGAGTTGTGTCAAACAGGGTTTTTTGATTCTCACTTTTTTCCTTTCCTAGGTCCTACAGCTGATAAAACTCGTTTTGCAAACCTAGAAGAGCTGAAAATGGAACATAAAATAAGACATCATTCATCTGTTGTAGGTTTTTATGCTCTCTCATGGCTTCAATTAAAGTTTAAAAACTCTGTTTTGGGATTTATGATTCTGGTTTGGGGAAGCTTTTTAGATCCTCTATGGAAACTTACCTTAGCATGATTCTGTAGTATAACAGTCTGATTTCATGTTTTTAATGCTTTTGTCTGGTATTAAACCTTTTTTTGTGTGTTTGTGAACTGCTTTTAAAATTACTTTACCTATGGTACTTTCATTGTTTTTATTTTTGAAATCTGCTCATTTTAGGTGACAACAAAAGGCTTTGCTCAGTATGAGCTGATTGCAGCTGCTGCAGTAGAGGACACCACTGCAGAATTTGGAAGCAACATCTGTGTGGATATCACATGGAATGGTGTGGAAAAGATTCTGGAGACTCCCCCAGTGATCTCTGCTGCCACCCTGGTAAGTCAGGATGGAAAAAGCAAATAAACCCAAGCTCTTGGCACAATTCACACCATGAGTAGTATGAAGGATAGATACAAAAGCAATGTAACCTGTTTGTAAGCTGAATTATAAGTTGTGCAAAAAGTTTTCTCAGTGATGAAAATTTAGGACACTTGATTTCTAAAGTTTGAAACTGATATAAACTTGTGGAACTTTCAGAATATTGCCCTGGAGTCGGGGGACCCCAGAAGTCCTGTGTTCCAGCTGTACAGAGAACTGCAATTCCTCTTGGTGAGTGCAGGGGAGAAATTCCAATTTCCCATTTGCATGGAATGAGGATTTTATGTGCTAGTAATTTGCTTTATTGAAAACTTCATCAGATGTTTCAAAGCTAACTTCAAGCATTTATTTTACCTGAAACTTTGAGTTCAGTTTTAGAAATCTTGAATGCAAAGAGAACAAATCACCCAGGAAATTCTGAAAATTTGTAACTCCTGGTTAGCTGTGCAGAGATTTGTGATTCTTGGTGAGGTTACATGTGAGGGATGCCACATGCAGGACTCCCAAGAAGAAGAACTGATTTCTTTGTGATTTTCCTGCTGCCTTTAGGCTTTGGCTGAAGGTCTGAAGTCGGGTGTGACTGAGTGGCCTGAGCCATCAGAGTCTGAATCAGCTCTTAAACTGGTCCAAGAATTTCTGACTGGTAACTGCTGCTTGTTCCATTGGGAGGGAGGGGTGTGGCACTTCACAGGAATAAAAGGGAATTTCACATACAACTTTAAAAGCATTAGAACTGCAAATGTTCATTTCTGTGCTGTAACCACTGCACAGAGTGGTTAAATAGGTTAATACATGTTTGTCATTTTTTTTTGTCCTAATATCATGGACCAAGCTAATAAATAATGGAAAACATTTTTTAAAGTCTTTTCAGACTATATCTTTACCCAATCAAACTATTTTTAAATTAATCAATTCTATTATTCAGTCTATTTGTTAGTTATGATGTGCCAGGGGATTAATGATTAGTTTGATGATGCTTTTCATAGTGGTGGAACTTATTTTTCTTAACTCTACTAGATTTAAAGAAGAAGCTGGATGGAGATTGTGTATTTGGAAGCAAGAATGAAACAGAGGTGTGTGCAATTTCCTAACAGCTGCTTTTCCTAACATTCTGCTTCCCTTTTAACTGCAGTTATTTCAGATTTTGACTACATCTTGTATATTTTTTATATATGTAAATTTTGATGTAAAAGAGTAGAGTATGGATCTCTTGTTTTCTGCCTGCTGTGTAAAAATAATGGGAGAAGGTCTGATTTCTTCCAGGAATTCTCACCTTTGTGCCGTTGCATTCTAGCATTAATTTGCTTTTCTTGCCTAATTTAGTGATTTGGGGCCAATTTAATAGTATCAGCTGATGATGTGTCCTCTTTATTTAGAGGTTTATGACACTGTAAACAATGGGCAAATTCAAATGATAAAAAATGTATTTGGTTATATTTAAATTTTCTTTTTCTCCTCTCAGCTTACAAGGAAAGGTTTAGGTCTATTTTCTGTTGAGAGAGAAGCAGCATTTTGTTGATAATCCAAGAATATATTGATTTCTGTGTCAACAGAACTATTCTGTATCAGGATTATGGGGAAGTTGTCTGCTCTGAGAATTTGTGTGTCTGGATTTTGGCCTCCCAGGGCACTGCTGGGTGGCTTTTGTTTCCTGCTCCAATGCTAGCAGTTGTTCAGTGTGCTAATTCTGCCAAGAATCAGACTCACTTGTAAATAAAAATATGCTTCCAAATTACTGTGTGGTAGTTTCCCAGGAAAAGGGTGAAGATTAGTGATGCAGCCAGTTTTGATCTCTGGAGAAATTCAGATGTGGAAGGTTTTTGACTCTCAGGCACCATTTTTCATTGAAGACCAATACATTGTTCTAGAAAATCAAAAGTGACACCGCTGCTGTGGACAGTTGCATAAAATCAATATTTGGTGAGCGAGGAGACCTGGATTTTACTGAGCAATTATGGTGCAAAATGAAAAGTAAGTGTGTTGTGTCTCACCTGTTTTCCTTTCATTTTCTTCTCTGTCTGGTAGACAATATTGCTTTTTCAGGGAAATTCATGTCCATTTCAGTTTTAAGGACTCATCAGCTATTCAGAAAATTGCTATCAGTAGTCTCTCCCTAAAAGCCCATTTTAGGGGTGTAGGATGATGTATTTTCTTACAGCCTTCCAATGGTAGACCAGCATCTAGCAGGAGATAATTCCATTGTATTTGACTGCAAATGGCACTAAACCATCAGCAGTTTCTCTAAAGCTAAAACCCATCTTCTCTAAAACTGAAAACTTTATAATTCCTTTTCTCGAAGGACAATTTTCAGTGTATCTAGAGTTCAGTGGTCTCTGTTGATAATTTTTTTTTTAGAATAACCTTTTTTAAAGTCATCACATGACAAAGCTGCCAAAAAGCTGTGCAGTCTGTAATTTCATTCTCTCTTTCTCATTCAAAGCTCTTATTCTTTAATTTAGGGGTTTTTGTTCATGCAAGGGTGTGTTGGCCTCTTGTTACTGACTTAACAGCCAGAGAAAGAGCCTGCATTGATTATTTAAATGTTGTGCTTTTCTTTCCAGGTGTCAGTTCCTATCAGGAGTTAATTGACTGTTTCACACTGGTCATAAAATCCCTGGAATGTGGTGAGATACAGCCATGGGTATGTATTTGTATGTCACAATAAGTGTTAAAGTTTGGGATAGTCTCAAGTAAAACACAGTTCTTGTCCCTTTGCTGCCCCTCTTTTGTGCTGTTTTGAGTTTGTGTTTCCCTGGTATTGAACTTCTGAATAGTGTTGGTGATGTTTCATGCACAGTGTCATCACAAAAAGACTTTTTTATTTTTAGATTCACCAGGGGAGTAGCAGTTTCTTAAGTCAATTGATCCAACAGTCCTACCATGGAAAGATGGAGGATGTTCCCCTCAGTGACATCACTCCCATTCAGATGCTCCTGGAGATTGGCTTGGAGAAGATGAAGAAGGATTATGTCAGTTTTTTCATAGGTGAGCCTGGCACTTGGTAACAGCATCAGGAATTCAAGAGAAAAAGTGTTCCATGCAGGAAATAGTGAACTCCATCTCTCTTCCCTCCCATCTGCTGAAGTGCAATTTCCACCTTCCTTAATAATGGAACTTCTCAGCTTTCAAATTTAAAATTTTTGAAAAACTCACTTGTTTCAAAAGAAATATGGCTTTGTGTTTTACCATTGTGGTTACCCCTTCATTTCTTTTTGGCATCTGTCATCCTGTTTTCATTCTTGGTTTGTTTGCTTTTTTATTTTCATTACTTTTGTAAACTTGTATGTCCTGAGAAGGCTGGTTGTCTCCAAGTACATGGTGGGTTTCTTCACTGTGTAGTCTTGGTGATAAATAAAATCATGCCTTACCCATATCACTTTAAAGGGATTTCTTGTTTGTAATGAATGATCATGTCAATAAATAACATCACACTCCTGCTGACTTTGTACTTCAGTAGAATTTCCTGTTTGATCACCTGAATGTTGCTTATATTTTATCTGATACCATGTATTAAATTTTAATTTTTTTTTTCCTGCTGTTCCTTTTACAGGCCAGGAACTTGCAACAGTAACCTACTTGGTGAGATGCTTTATTTTTATTTTATAAACCAGAGCATGCTTAGCTGATGGTGGGATGCAAATCATATAAGCTGAGAAACTGAACTGCAGATCATGAGGCTGAAACAGCACACTGCAGAAATGTCATTGTTGTGTTTCCTTATTCCCAGATAATTCCCTTGATATCAGATCTGGCTCACTGTCAAGGCAGTGAACCTTTGTCACACTTTGATGAGATTTTGTTCTGAGTTTGCTGGGCTACTCTAAAAATCTTGGTTTCTCCAAAGAATGAGGAAGATGATCTCATTTACTGAGGGTGTGTTGTGTGTCTGTAGCAAAGGAGTGCTCAGGTAAGAGCAGAAGCTCTTTGCTCTTCCAGGATTACTTCATCTCCACATCAGTGGATCTCCAGGAACAAGTCCACCGTGTTCAAAAGCTTCACCATATGCTGGAAATAATGGTCAGCTGTACAGGCTTACTGCAGTTCAGACATGAGAACCTCTTCCCTTTGACACAGTAATTATTTCATTTTTACTTTGTTAAATGGCAATCACAAATAGAGCTTGTTTGACACTTTTAAAGAAACACATTAACGTTGGTGACAGTGAGACTGCAGAAGGAGCAGTTGGATCTTCCTGCCAAATTTTGCTTTGGGACTAAAACTGAAAACTAAAGGAAATAATAAAATGTGAGAGTACAGTTAATTTTACACAAGGTTGATGCTCTGTTGTACAAGCATTTCTTTAAAGAAAGTACCTGATGTCTCTTGTAGGATTTGCATGAAGTATTACAAGGAAAACCCTCTGGATGAGAAGCATGTGTTTCAGCTGCCCATCAGACCAGCTCTTGTGAAGAAATTCTATCAAAAGTAAGATATTTTGCATTTGCAGCATAAAATTCAGATGGGACTGAATACCTGACTCAGTTTTGATGATTTTTGATTATTCTCTCAGTGATAATCCTGAAGTCTGGAAGGTGGAGATAAGTAGTGGGCATGGGCAGAAGGAGGTTAAAACAACGTGGCAAGTCAGTACCAATGCTCCTGTTGAACATGGGACATCAAACAATTCAGGTGGGGAATGTTGCTGGTGAAATAAAATAATCAAAGCACAAACTTCAAACAGATTCTGAGTGCAGTGGGTGGTCTGCACTTTACTTTTTAGCAAAAGTAAAATGATATTTTGTCTTCTACTAAGAGTGAGGTGATATTTACAGAATTAAGGATATTCAGAAAGTGGTGACTTTTTGCTTTCTCACCTTGGCCGAGTTATGTTTTTAGAGTTAAAATGACAGAATAGTTCCAAATTCGAGATGATAGATACCCAAAAAATCTTGTACCTTATTTCTAAAATGTTTGCCAATGAATCTGAGAATAGTTTTGAAGAGAAATGTCCCTGTTAATACTGGTCCCAAGTCAGAGAAGGTGCAAAGGGGAGAACTGCCTTGCTGCAAGCAAATGTAGAACAAGTGGAAAAGCATCAGAATGGGGAAGAACTAAGCAGAGAGACTGGTACAGAAATGATTTGCCTTTTTGGGATGAGGCTTGATGTGAGCATTTGGGAAATCTTTCCTGTCATTACTGATTTTTGTCATGAAGGGCTTCATTAAAACTGCACTTTGAAAACAGTTCTGGAAGTAGCTCCATTAATTAATCTCTGCCTTCTAACGAGAGTGGCTAATTCCTACTTTTCCCTTTGTCCTTTCAGGTTTCTTTTCTGACTCCACAGTAAATGGAAGCAGTGAAGAAAGGCTGTATTTTATTACCATGACTCAGTGCAGTCAGGTGCAGTTCACTTAAGTTGATGTTACTGAACAGGCAGGACTGGAAAGGTACAGAAAAGGGGAAAATTCTTTGTTTTCTGGTCCAACAGAACTTTTAGAAATATTCTAGGTTTCAAACAGCTCATTTTCACTGATTTATTTGCTTTATTACACTTAAGTGGGGCCTCCACAGCCACAATTCACCTGTAGGCACTTCATTTGTTAAAAATGCAGTGCAATTATGACTGTACAGTATAAATATTTGTAAATACGGTGTATTTTTAATGTATTTACAGGCATTCAACAAAGTTCTGCACTTTGGGGTTTTGTATTTTATTTCTTGATCATTAAAAATGCAATCAGACACTGTTCAAAGTGTGAGTTATCTTAAACAAACCAAGCAATATTGTAATGTTCTCCTGGGATCAAGTGATGCTTCATTATCCTGGAGGATTTGGAAAGCTCTTCATCCTTGGGATCTTCAGCCAGTTTGGGTTTCTTTGTCCCTGTATTTATATTTTGGAGTATTCTTGGAAATACTTCTCTCTCTCCTCTTCAAATTATTTTATTCCTTCAATGTGAAGCGAGTTATTTTAACAGTGTTGTCTTGTATGTTTTGCATAATTTTTTGAAAAACAAAATCAGTATAATTGGCTGGACATAATCATTTAAATATGTTGGCAGTTACATGTGTTATGTTGATTAATCAGTGAGGTAACATTTTGGTGGTCTGATTTAAACAATTCCATATGCAGACTAAATAATCTGAGACAAATATTTTGCATAAAAACTTCACTATGGGTAAGTGAGAATAAGGAAAAACCCCAATATTCATGCTTTTAAAAGCATGTATTTTTTAATTATATAATCTATAAATTATGGATTATTTTTGTAAATTTTTATAACTTCTGGTTTCAAGCAAGGGAAGTTGCATTTCTAGTACAGCCAGCTGAACTGTGGAACCAAGTTGTTGTATTATTTGTTTCTACCTGCAGTAGAAGGGATTTTAAGGTGGAATAATAATTTTGGAAGTGCTTAGATTACTTAAAATCCACATTTTTGTGTGTAATATATTATGAAGTTATATAAGGTAAGTCTAGGTTCTGTAAACCAAACTGCAGAGATGTGGTTTAAATCTGATGCAGAAGCTGTCACCTTGGGTTACTCACTTCAAACAACTCTCCACACCTAAATAGCAAGGTATGTATTATCCTAACTTTTAGACATGAGTAAGTTCATATTTAAGCAGTGCTCTTGGAATATTTAAGTTCTTTTATATTTTAAAATCATGTGTCTGTCTTCAAATAGCAACTACATGGTAATCAAAATGCTGTTGATGAACAGACTGAAATCAGAATTTGCAAGCAGCTTTTAATCACTTGAAATTTGTACTGGCAAGATTTGAATCACTTTACTCTTAACTGTTTCTCTGGTGAACAAAATGTGTAATGGTTTACAAAACAATAAGGATTGTAAAATCTACTACTTAAAATCAGTGGAAAGAGAATGTATTTTGGTGAAAACAAAATTATGTTTGGGGAATTTAATAGAAAAACTATAAAAGCTTTAGGTGGATTGGTAAATAATATTTCATTACAGGGGTATAAAAAGAGGCATCTGTGGTAAATTTTAACCACTTAAAACAGTTGCAGTTTATTCCTTTTGGCAAATGAAGATGTGTGCAAACATGAATTTTAGCTGTGGTTTCGAAGGTAGAATATGAGAAGGACAATACTGATGAGAATGCAGAGTGTGAAAACTGTAGGAAGAACAATCTCTGTCACCATTTCCATGTGAGTAATCAGGGAATCTAAAATTTGAGAAATGAGGAATATGTAAGAGATTTTATCCTCTGGAGTACAGTAATACCTAACTTAGAGGTAACATAAAGATTTTTTTGAAGATAAAAATATTGACATTGGCATAAATAGCAAACAAAGCAAACAGAATTTCCTAAGGCTGCCAAACTTGGAGCAAATCCACTATAGTTTTCCCTCTCTTTTTAAGTTAAATTTCTGAAGACATGTCAGTGCTCAAAGGGCTGCAAAAATTGTCCTTGCTATGAATTAGCTGCAGTGCATTAAAAAATACTATACTGATCCTTTGATTTTTATTCCCCTCACCCCAAGGTGAAAGAAAACTGTCAGAGAGAAATCCTTGGGAAACTTTGGCCTTTTTATGATCTATATCTGTTTGAAAAATGAAATGGGTCCTTCTTTGTAGAACTCTACTCCACAGAGAAGCCTGGAATAGTTCAGAAAACTCAGTTCATTCTCACTGAACATGACTTGGAAGTGGAGGCTGAGCAGGATCAGCTGAGGCTGACTGCTGGGATGTTTCCTACCATGTGGAATTTAGCTCATCCTCTTCTAAGAATCTACAGTAGTTGTTTGATCTTTCTTTAAAAAATTCCTACTTCAGGAATTCTGAAAGGTCCTGAATTACACCAGGAGGTTTTTTTAGGTGTTCTGGATCAGTTGAGTTGGGGTTTCTTTGTTTCTAGGAGTATCAGAGCCCTAACTTCATCTTTAGGCCAGTCCTTAGAGCTTGTATTTATTTCTATAGTTCCACTTCATGTAAAAGTCAAACATTTAGAGATTTTCTGTCTGTGTGGTTGTCTTGATTTGTCTGGGTTCAGTTTGTGTTGAAAAAGCATTCAGCAGTTTTATTTTAAGGAGAGTGCTGTCATCCCCAGCCTCAGTTTTAAGTAGTGGCTCTTCCAGTTCCAGTTCCCATATTTCAGTAACATCCACAGCTAATCCATTTAGCTACAGTGGTTTTAGTCAGAAACAATAAATAGACATTTTTTTTAGAGGCTTGTAGTGCTTTTGGGGAGCAAATACCTTTTAACAGTATTCAAGGAGCAATGTAATATCTGAACTTTACAGAATTTGCTTTTATGGAACAAAGCAGAGGCATCATTACCTGCTGCAAGGTGTTGGTGTGTGGCAGAGCAGGTGTCCATGGCCTTGTGGTGCCAGTTTTCCACCTGGGAAAGGGGGACAGTTCTGTGAGACTGCAGCATCCTCCTCCCTCCCTGCCCCTCAACCCTTGTCCCTACAATCAACTTGAAACTACTTTATTCTACCAACTCATGATTTTCTAAAAGTTTCTTTGTGGTTTTGTGGTGTGTATTTGTCCAAGTTAATTGTTTAATAAAATTTTTAATAGCACATAATACATTCCAGGTTATTTTGCAGTAGGGTAGTACATATGTGGAGTTTTCTGCCTAGAAATCTGACAGCACTGCTAAGTAACTTCTGATGGAGAATTTTTAACTGCATTAGTAAGCCCAGTTGGAGTTTGTGCAAAGCTTTAGAAGCAGTAATTGGGGCTGTTCTCACTTTCAATGTCTGAATATCTCTGTATTAAACAGATCCCTAATTTCCAGAACCCAAGTGTCCCTTCTGTACCATATTCATACCAGCTGTTTCCTGAAATCCAATGTGATATTTGCACGTAAATCCAAGAAAAAGGAAAAAAAACACAAAAAAAGATCAAAATTAGCAGTTGACATCACCTCTCTTGGATTTGGGAATCCATTTGCACTGATAATCTTTTTATAGTAGTCAACAGATGCCTTTGGGTACCGTGGTTTGTTCTTGTTTTTGAAGTCAATGTGGTAAAGCCCAAATCTTTCAGAGAAGCCTTTGTTCCATTCAAATTTATCCAGCAGTGACCAGGCAGTGTAAGCTTTGACATTTACACCATCATTTAGAGCTGGAAACAAAACAGATCTGATAAAGGTTTTGTCCTTAAAATACAGTTCTGTAAGTGTTTTTGTTTATAGCAGAAGAGATGGGGAGGAGGGCAGAAAAATGAAGTACAAATTAATTTAATTTAGATTCTTTGAAATTGTTGTCTTTAGCTTAAAGGTACTAGAGTTCTGTGGGTGTAGCAATTTCTCCTTTTTGAAAGTGGAAACTGATAATTTATTGCAGTATTAAATCTCAGGTAGGTTACTGTATTTATTGCTATTAATATGTTTGCTTAGGTTGTCATTTTGATGAAAATTTATGAGTCTGGTTTGTTGTCCATTTTGACTTGTGAATAGTTATTTCTCTGTGGGGGAAATGACAAAGTAAAAATTAAGCAGAAGGCAAAAATCAAATCCTATAAAGCTGTTTTTAAGTGACCTTTGAGTATCTCGTTGATGTATCCCTTCAGGTACTGGATCCTCCACTCATCACACAGCTGAGGGCACTGCACTGTTTCAGACACTCCATTCTCTGTCACATAAATCAGGGGGTTCCCATACTGGGTCTGTAAAGAGAAATATTTCAATTGGTTCACACAATTTTTTAAAATATTTTTTTATAGAATATGTGAATTAGCAAAGTGTGTAAAAAGCAATTCTCTGCATTTACTTACCTAAGTAAGAAAAATGTGTAGTAGGAATTTAAGTTAACTATGGGGTTTATTTTAAAATGACTGAATTCTGTAGTTTTCTGAGCTGAAATTAAGAGGGTTTTGGACAATGAAAATTCCCACTATGACAAGACCAATAGTTGAAACTGTTGAAAATCTAAATCTAAACCAGGTATTTTGTTTGCTTCCTTCATAATTACAGATCTGCTCTACTCACCTTAATGAAGTTGAGTAACCTCCTGAACCCCCAGGGCACAGAGTAGAGCCACTTAGGGCCTGGAGCTGGCCAGTTGGGGTCCACCAGTTCAGCCAGGTTGTGGTCAGTGTGGTAACTGGACACTTGGAGGAAGGGAAAGTTCTTCTGCAGAACATAACGAGTGGTAAAATGGCCAATTCCCAGGAAATCCGAGGTGCCTTTGATATAGATTTTCTCTTGCACTGAGAAAGTTGGTAATCTTGATGTCCCCAGGCCCTGCTGGGCACTCTTCCTACCTAGCAAAATAATGATAGGAAACAACTTCTGAGGAGCATGGAAATCGGTTTTCTTTATCTCACCCAATAAATCATAGAATCATTAAATTCTGGATGGTTTGTGTTGGAAGGGATCTTTAAAACCATCACCTCATCCCCAGCCAGGGCAGGGACACCTTCCACCATCCCAAGCCCCAATGTCCAGCCTGGCCCTGGACACTTCCAGGGATCCATCCAGGGCAGCCACAGCTTCTCTGGGCACCCTGTGCTGGGGCCAAGTAGGGTTTTCCTGAATTTAGTGTTAATGTCGAGGACACCTGAGCTTAACTGGTTTTTTAAGATGAGATCATCTTTCATCCTTTTGGTTTGGAGAATTAAGTTGTGTACAATACATGGAGAAACTGATTTAAAGTGTCCTGGTGTGTTCCCAAACTGCTTTGGGAGCTGTGTCCAGCCCCTTTGGTTGCTTTGCTGTGTCTCACCTGTGCCCTCACTTGACTAAAGCCCACATTGGCCAGGAATTATTCCCTTGTAATGTGTTGGAAATCTGGATCAATTCATGTCCTGGTTACTGGGACTTACCTACATAATTCTTCATAACTTCTGGGTAGTCCCCTCTGTAAATGGGGTTTGCAAACCATCCCAGGTGGAACTGGATGTACCTTTCAGCAGCATCTCTGTCTGTTTGGCTGTGTGGATCAACAGGTTCCCCCCAGCCACTCGTTAGGGAAATTCCAACCATCCCTTAAAACAAAGGGACAATTCTGCAGTTCTTTAAGCCCTTAATAGGAGCAGCAGCACAATCACTGAATGAATTTTCATTACCTCTCTGCTCCCTGCGCCAGGTGTTGTTGTAGGAGTGCCAAACCTTGGCATGGGTCTGTAAAAATAATGTAAAAATAGAATAAATCATGTGCACATTTTCATCTCTTACGCCATGGAAAGCTGGCTTTTTGCCTTTTTGCATTGAGGGCTGTCTGAAAACACCACAGAGTGTCTTTTGTGTTTATTACAGAAACTTTCATTTCATGTAAGACATCACAAAAGCCTTTATGCAGGATTCCTTCCCTAAATTCCAGGATATCCACATGGAGCTGCCACACAGCCCTCAGGACAGGGTCCCATGGCTCTGCTCTTTGGATGTCTTTGAAAGTTAATTTTTACCAGACTTCCTGGAGTCACTTGGAACATTTAGGCTCATTTCAACAGGCCAGGATGTTACTGCCTGTTTCTAGACTAACCTGGATGTTTTCTTTTTCAACCAGCTTGAAACCAACAGACATTTGTAATATAAGGAAAATTCAAATTGTTGCAAGTGTTAAATCGCACTCAACATTGGGAGTGCCTTGGATTATGCACTGGAAGTTTAAAGCCAGATGATAATTTCAGTGTCCTATGTGGAAATTACATGGCTATGAAACTATATTTCCATTTAAAGATTGAAATCTGGTAAAAATCCTTAACTGACACAATTTGAAGCACAGTTTCAGGAGGATTTTTACTTTAATGATGTGATGAGCAGCCTTGTAGGCACCGCAGCCGCCGAGCTTCAGTCCTGGTGCGTGTTCTCCAGTTTCATAGCCCTTTTCAGCCACTGCCTGCAAACACAGAGTCAGTCCAGTCCTTCTCTGGCCTCCAGAGCCAGGGGATGTGCTCCATCCTCTGCATCCTGTGCTCTCCTGCCTGCCTTGTCCCTCTCCAATCCCCTTTTCCCTTCCTTGGCTCCCATTTCCTGCCCCACTGCCCGCTTGGTACCGAGCTGTGGCTTGTTGGGAGCAGGGTGTTGGTGAGGAGGGTTTGGTGAGTTGAGAATGGAGATGGGTAAATAACAGCTGCATTTCCAATTCCTGGTTTCTCTCCCGCTGAGGGGTTTTCAAAATTTTCTTGGAATTTCATGTCTTAAAACTCTGCCCTTGTGCAAAATCTGCCCGCTGAGGTTTTTGGCCACAAAGATTAAAGGTTTAAATCTTCCCCTTCCCTCTCCCTCTCCATTTTTTTCACCTGCTCTCCTCTGGTGTCACTTCCACAGAATTTTGGGAACAGAACAAGTGCAATGGGAGTGTTTGGAAGGAAGGCATTGATGACTTACCCAAGGATTGCTGAATGTAATCCAGTGTTTCACACGGTCGCCAAACTTCTCAAAACACAGATTTGCATAATCATTAAAATAATTAATCATGCTTATATTCTGCCAGCCACCATACTTTTCTTGGAGAACCTTTGGAAATAAGAACTTCAAGGTTCAATAATTGTACTTGAAAGTCAGCTGCTGCTTAAAAAAGACTTTTTATTTCTATTTAATTCTGTTTCTATGTCTAGCTCAGATTTTTCAAAACGTCAATGCATATAAAATGCAAATGAATAGGAAATATTTACAAGTTCTTAAAATCATGCAGCCTTTTCTAATGTTTTAAGTACTCTTAGTTCTTAACCTTAGGAAATTATTTCTATTAGAAGGCTTTATTTGAGATGCTTCAGTAATTTAAATATTGTCTGACCTGTGGCAGATCCCAGTGGTAGAGGCTTACAATAGGAGTGATGTTGTTTTCCAGAAGACTGTTAATTGTGTCATTGTAGAACTGTATTCCCTTCTCATTCAGTTGCTCAGCTGATGAAAAGCACAGACAAGGAATTACCTGCATTGGTTCCTAAATAACTGGAAGAACAGAAATCTAAAAATATTAACCAAGGAATTTTATATTCCAGTGTTGGGAATTCTGTAATTGGTTAAATGCAGACAAATAGAAATCACTTTAATAGGAATGTTGAACAACTGTGGGTTACTCAGGAGTAAAATTCCTTACAGATAAGAATATTGGGAAGAATGTGGTGAAATTGTGCTTACCTTTGATGCCTGTGGGCATAATCCTTGGCCATGAGATAGACAAGAGGTAGTGATTCACCTTCAGCTCCTTCAGCAACTGAATGTCATCCTGTGAGAAGAAAATCCCATTAACACAGAATAACTTCTGTTCCTCACCTGTCTTAAATAATTCTGAATGAAGAAAGTGTATGGAAGATTTGCACAAAAGAGGATTCCATCTGTTATTTTCTGATCTTTTGAGGTAATGGCTCCTTCTACTTGAAGCCTTCCTCTTTAACCACTTTTTCTTTTACAGTTCAAAGAAGTCCTGTAATTCATTCCTGTGAAGACTGAATATTTGCACTACAGAAAAATGAGATGAGGTTTTGCAACACAACTATATTTATGTCAGAATTTCTAGTAGAAAATAATCTTGACCTCAAACATTTCAGCTCAAGCTCAAAAACATAATTACTTGGACTTTCCTTTACTGCCTTATACTGGAATGAGAAACCCTGCTAAATCCCATATGAATATATGGATATGTTCTAAATCTATATGTTCTGCTAAGAAATTGTTCATCTTCAGTGTTCACTGAAATTAGAAATTGGTGGTATTTGTGCCAATGCAAAGAGAATTCTGATGATGAAAGCAAGGAGTGCTCTGATATAAAGAGGACTGGGTAACTGGACAAGTACAAGCAAGTTTTAGAAAGTATTTCTAAATACAAATCCAAATTGTCTCTGCATCAATCTTTTCTGGTGCCACAGCCCAGTGAGGCTCAGAGTCCCAGCTTCTCTAGGATACTTTTTAAGCTGTTCTTTCAAACTTCTGCTGGTTTGGGAGCTCAAATGAAACCTCTCCTGCATTTTCCCATTTGAGGAGATTAAGGCATAATTAGTTTCTTTTCTCTTAGTTCTTGCTGAGACCTCTGGTTCTCCCTTGGACTTCATGTCTGTGGAAAAACCTCAGTGGAATATAGCTTTTATTAAATTCGTTGTAATTCCAATTATGTAACTCTGGCTTCTCACAGCCATTTAGATTCCTTTTGCTGTGTATCTGTCTTTCCTCCAGCACAGTAATTTGAAAATTGGTTTTGATGGTGTTAGGCTTGGAAACATGTTGTGAACAGAGCTGCATTGATTATTTGTTTGTTATCCTTTCAAAAAGTGGCATTCAGACTGAATTTTAAAGCCTCTTAAAAATACATAGAAAACCTCATACATGCACACACACACAAAAAGTTAATTTTACTTAAAGCTCAAATGTATTTATTGTATTTCTAAGTATTTGGACTTCCTACAATATCTAGAATATTGCTTAGACACAAAAATCTTGAAAAGCTGAGATGCATTTAAGAAACACTGTGGGATTATTGTTTGTATGAGATTATAAGGAAAGAAGATTTTACTGTACTGATTAAAAATATCAGCCCTTGGATTCCTAAGTTAAATAAGCCTTTAGAGCAGCTAAAACTGTTCCTTCAAAATGGGAATCCAGGATCAAGGAATGGCCCCAGACATTTGCAGAGGTGCAGTTAACTCCTCCTGAGCAATACCTTGACTTTGTAGTAGCCATCACATGCAGAATCTCCTGTCTCATTCCTCACCACTTTCCCTTTCCTGTGAGTGAAAACATCCCAGATGCTTGGACCTTTCCCATCCTTGTCCCAGGCCCCTTCAGTCTGGTAGGCAGAACTTCCAACACCCCACAGGAAACCTGAAGGTAAAAACCAGGGGAGTTATTGAAACATTTTCCTGCTGTTTGTCCTGGTGCTAGATGTTCATAGGAGAAAGGAACTGAAAATGAAAGTAAGCACTGCTGGGGAGTCTGAAGTTTTCTACATTTCAAAATGTGTCTGTGCCTAAATAGGCCAGCAAATGGGGAATAAACTGAAGGTGTCCTGATACACTGAACAAGGAAACTAATCCTTTCATTTATTAAACCTGTGAAATTTGTATTTTACTGTGATGAGGCAGGGCACTGATAGTGTGGCAGAAATATCTTACATTACTGTAAAAAACAAATTAGGTTTCCACATCATTTCTCCCTTCTGATTTTCATGGCAGTTTTAGCAACTTCAAGTTTAGATGTTATGTAAAATATACAGAAACAATTCTGGATTATTTTCCTTTTGTTACACAAAAATTGTTACACTCTCATAAATGAGCTAAAAACTTGAACATGAAAACAAATCAGTGTCTGTATCTGTCTAGTTCTGATTTTGCTTAGATGAATTGTGTTTAAATATGTGTTGAAGAAAGGATAAGGTTCATAAATCCATACTGAAGAGTGGATTGGATAATACTGAACAGCTTGAAACTCAGCACAGTTATTTCACTAATTTCTTAAATTAGCTGCATAACAAAGTATTTTAGTTTATTTCATGAATTGGAGGTAATTTATAAAAAGGAAGAAGAGTTTTCAGGTGTGACTTGTTACATGGCATCTTAATCAGGGAGATGTGGATATGAACTGTTAATCTGTGAGCCTTTCCTCTGTATTTCCTGTTTAATGGAAACTAATGGATTATTAATTAATCTATGGAGTGCAGGCTTATTTGGCTTCCCAGGAGTAGATCCCAAAGCGTTCCTGCCTTCTGCAGCCACCTCCATTTCTTTTCCTGCCATTTCCCTGGAAGGACAAGGAAAACCTTTGGGTCACTTCCTTGTGCAAACACAGGAGCAGATCTAGAACATTCCAAGCCCCAGAGCAGCTGGGGTTGGGAGGTACCAGCAGGGAAGGTGCCATAGTAGAAGGAGCCTGGATTGTTCTTGGTCCATGGGAAGTCCTCGGCTGCTCTCAGTCCCATCAGTGCCACGAGCACAGCCCAGCACCTCAGGATGTCCCTCCTCATCCTCACCAGCTGCTCTCTGCCAGGGAAAACACAAGAGCTCTTGTCAGGTGTTGCTGCTCCACAAATGGCCTTGGCTGGTCAAAAGGGAAAAGCTGATATTTTTCTGCTGGATGGGAGCTCTAATTGAAGGCTGAAAGCTTGGGATGAGTGGAAGGAGCAGTTAAACTTCTGGCAGGGTGGGGAAAATGAGGGAAGATTGAGGTGCAAAATTATAATTCTTTGAAGCCATATATTTTCTACACTATTACTTATCTTTATCATAAAGGTCACTTTGTTGGTACCTATTTTGTTCTGAATTTCCAAATGTCCCACAAATATCAGTAAGTAAAACCCTCTAAACATGACAGGAATGAGGTGATTATGCTGGTAGCATCTTCCCACCTGTCATGGCAACAAGCCCTGTGGAGGTCAAAAAGGAAAACTAAGACTTGCAATTATTGCAGTTTTAATTAATTGCATCTTTTATCTCGATGTCCTCCTTTTTATCCAGTCCCAGCATCAATTCTAAACTGTGACATCAAGTTAAACTATTAGAGAGACACATTTTAGCTGAGTTAAATAAAGTTTCAGAAGGGCTTTTCAGAAAAGCACTGTTTTCCCCAGATGAGTCCCAGAGGATGTTTTACATTCTAGAACATCTGTTGGTGAATCTGAAGATGGGGCTGGACCATGAGGAAAAGCAGAACAAAAATTTTAAATAATCACGTTTTACATTGGAATACCTGAGCTGCTTAGCAGGTTGCCTCCTGACCAAAACGAACCCCCAAATTTGGCAAAAACCAGAAGGCAAAAGGACTGACCCCCTTTTCAGAACGTGTAATAAATGTACAACCTCAGAGACCTCTTGTTCCTCTGTTTATTACTGATCATCCTATATCCTAATTAACACAGGAACTGCACAGCTGGCTTGGGAAAATGTAACTTCAGCATTAAAGGCTTTACTCCTGGATTAAAAATATCTCCACCTTGGAGTTCCAAATGGGAGCATTTAGATTACACTGTTAAAAAAAAGCTTGTAGCAGACTACAGGCATTTTAATTTGGGTCTAAATACTCTAGAATTGCTTCTATTTTGAATATAAAAGGTTGCAAATACATGTGATTTTTTAACTTAGACATTGCCAGTAGCTCTCTGGCTTAGTCAGTAAATTTAAATTTAGCATTGCCCTTCATCTTCTCATTAGCACTGCCCAGCAGTCCCAGGAGAGCTGGAAATGTTCCATGGGGTCTGTCCCTGTTCTTGCAGCTGAGGCACTGCCCCAGGGCAGGGCTGTGGTTTTACAGAGTGCTGCTAGGAGCTAGGAACTCATTTGGACTTAGGGATAACAACAACAACAACAAATCAATATATTTTTCACTTTTGGCTTGATTATTCTTATTAGAATTAGAAATAATTTCAGTACCTCAAGAACTGCTCAAGCACAATAAAACTTCAGGATTTTACAGCACCCTATATTGAATAAAACAATCTTATGCACAGTCTGCTGTGGAATATTCAATCAAACACTTCAAATTCATATGTGCATTTTGGAACTCTCCATTGCTTTGGTTTTCTGGCATGTACCTCTACAAACACAGTAGAAGAAACAGCTTTTCAAATAGTGCAAAAAGATTTAATAAGCTCAGACTGTAGAGATACTCCTGTGAATCCTTTTCACCCCCTTGCTGTCTGGCAGCTGTGATCCCTTCTGCCCTAACTGCAGCTGGAGTTATTTTAATTTCCCCCATTCCTGTCTTACCTGGTGTTCTTCACAACAGATGTGTCCTATCTGGGAGATTCCTCTGAACTGCCACAAACCTACCAGGGCATTCAAAATAAATTTACTTTCCCAGAATATTTGCATGGAATTAATCCAGGCTATCACAAAACCTCGGGAGAAACATCTAGTTGCAAGCAGCATTTTGTTCACTTACAGCCAAAACAAAAAAGAACAATCCTTTTGTATCCACAGTCAATGCTGCAGGATGAGCTTTAGCTTAACCACAGGCATCTGTTAGCAATGAGGATTTTCCTTTGTAAGCAAAATTAGCTTTGCACTCATCTATACATTCATACAGAACTGGCTCTTGAACAGGGGATTTATAGATGTTTTTCATCAGGAACTGCAGTGATGGGCCAAGGATGGGTTAAAACTGAAAGGGGAGATTTAGGTGAGATATATGGCAGAAATTCTTCCCTGTGAAGGGGGACCCTGGCACAGGGTGCCCAGAGAAGCTGGGGCTGCCCCTGGATCTCTGGAAGTGTCCAAGGCCAGGCTGGATGGGGCTTGGAGCAGCCTGGGAGAGTGGAAGGTGTCCCTGGCATGGCAGGGGTGGAATCAGGTAATCTTTAATGTCCCTTCCAACTCAAAGCATCCTGGGATTCTGAATTCTCTGATTTTCTCATGGTGCAAATATCTGTGTCCTGGATGGTGTTTGGCAGGGAGAACTCAGTGACAGAGTTAGTCAAGCCAAGAGCTTTGCTTTTACATGGCATCATTTAAAATCAGATAATTAAGATGCAGTCTTGAAAAATCACGTGTTTTTTTCCCTTCTTTTTAAAGGAATTCCTTATGGTGGTGTCTTTGTGGAGAAAACAACTCACCCAGTGTGGATGTTCAGCTCAAGCTACAACCCCTCATTTCTTTTACTTCTGGAGTTACATTCAGTCCTTCTCACAGATAATGTCCATTGAAAAGGCATAAAACAAGGTAGAAAAACTCCACTGCTGGGCTGAAAATGTGATTTCAGACATCTCTGCTCACTTGCTCTCAGATGAGAAAACCTTTCTGTGCTGAGGGAGAGGGGGAAGAGCCTGGAGGTCGCTGCTGCCCCTGTGCAGAGGCCTGAGCCAGGGCAGAGGGAGGCTCTGGGCACCGAATACAGCGAAAGTGTGGGAGCTTTTCCCACAGCCACTCTGAGAAAAGGATCTCAGGGCAAGGGCAGCCTGGCAGGGCAGCAGGAGCACCTCAGCTCCCTTGGTTTTTGATACTGGGGGATTTCCTCCTCCCTGCTGGGTACCCCTGGAGCTGCTGGATGCTCTGGCTGGGTGGCTCCTGCCTGGAACCTGCTGTCCTGTGCTTTTGCAGCTGTACAGCTTGTAAACAAACTTCTATTTATTCTTTTGCCTGCTCAGTTTAGTCTTTTTTTTGCCTTTTTTTTTTTCTTTTCCTGAGTAGTGCTGGTGCCCTCGCGTGGCCAATTTCATAACTGAGAATGTTGCCTGGTAGCATAAAAAAAATATCAACACTGCAGTTCTTACAGAGCCTCTCAGAAGTAAAAAGTGCACTGAAATGAGAGCAGGAATATCACCAGGAGCACCTTGTTCGTCCCTGCAGGTCTCTCTGTACACTTGCCTGCCCTCCTGCTCTTCAGGAGGGACCATTTTCTGAGGCAGAGGTGATGATCCTTGAAAATCCAGTAGCTTCTGCAGCAGTGATGCACACAAAGGGCAGTGCTGTTTACACAGCTCCTGCTGCAGGGAACTTGGGTGCTGAAGGCACGTTTTTATCACTTTTTTTTGGCATTTGGCACATTTTATATCCTGGAGAAGCAGGTAGGACAGTGAAGCAGAGTCACCACAGTGCTAAATGATGCCAGAGTTGTGATGATTAAGGGTGGGCATTGCTCATTCCTTGTTAAATCAAAATTGCACCTAAAGCCACCCCAGGAGCAAAGGCTTTGTTGGGCCAGGAGAGGCTGGGACTGTTCAGAGAGCTGGCAAGAGGAGCAGACTGACAGATCACCTCTCTCTCCATGTGAGAAGCTGCCTGGATCTCACACAGGGAGCTTGGATCAGGCCAGGACTGAGCTCAGAGCTCTTGTCTGGCTGCCTAGTGCCATATCCCTAAGCCAGGCTGCTGCTTTAGGGCATCACTGAAGTCACTTGGTGAATTGTCACTGACTCAGTGGTCAGGAGGAGCCAGCCCTTGGTGTGCAAGAAAACACAATTCTTTCCAACTGCATTTAACATGGGCTGCCAGGAACATGACACTGTTCCACTCTACGTTGTGCTTGCATAGGTTTTCTTCTCTTAACATAATCTTTTCCTGTGATGTTGTTTCCCAGTTTCCTGCATAAAATGCCAAATTAAAAAAAAAATTTAAAAATCATGTTTACATTGTGACAGCTTGGTCATTTTTTCCTCTTGGAAAAGTTTTATTAGCAGCAGTTTTTAAACTGTGCCAGAAACACATCAAGGCTATAAAATCTTTTATTGTGTTTTACTGGTAAAAAGAATGCTTTAAAAAAAATCTACTCGTTGGAGTCCATCCAAAATTGCCCAATGAAGTAAAATGCAGTAAAATAACCTGGAAAGCAGCTTCTGCAATGGGCTCACTCTGTGAGTGTGAAGTCAGAGACTGACCCAGTGAGTGCTTTATCTGCTGTTCACTTGTCTCCAGCCTGGAGCAGATCTCCACCCATAAATGCTGGAGATATTTATGGCTTCTCTTGCTGCAGGATTCTGTGTGAGCACATCACAAAACCTTTGGCACTGAGCCCATTGTGCTTATCCTCCCACTTTATTTTCTATCTGTGCCACTTTGTGTTGCAAAACCTCTTATCTCCAGCTAGACACCAGGGATGGAGCCACCCCTGACAGCAAACACCCCAAACCTGCTATTTATTGAATTTTTGCTTTTTAGCCTTTATGTTTTGATGAAAAAGGAGAAGCTGTCTTTCCTAATTCCCTGGCAGCTGTTCAGACAACGAGACCACATCATCCTCACACAATTCTGACCTATCTCCTCAGCTTCCTGATTCTTCATTCTTCCAAGCTACACTCCCTTTCCAACCTTGAATAGGCCTTTTCTGTCTCAGAGAGAAAAATCCTTTCTTATTATACAGCCACCAGAAAACCACGTAATTTTTCCAGTGTGTGGTCTGCTGCAACTACACTGAGATATTGGAGTTTTTTCCAAATCAAAACAAAACCCACTTACAATTGTTCTTGGAACAAGAACACTTGTATAACTGTGCTTGTGTTTTTCTGTGTTACAAAATGACTTTCCTTGCATTATATTTGCTGCTTTTGGAAACTTTTTGTCTAAAGCTCAACTGGGTTTATGACCTGGTTTTGCTTTTCAGAGAAAAACATTAGAATTATGGAAGAATATTGGAAGGAAGAGAAAAGAAGATGCTTTGCTTTACTGTGGGGAACACCAGTCTGATATCCTGGGATATCTGTGGGCAGCTTCTGGAGACAGTCTCCATTGCAAAAAAAAAAAAAACCTCTAGGGTCTGGGAGATCTTGTGTTTGAACTGGGATTCCTGAGAGAAGATAGAGATGAGTGACTGAATCTTACACTAAATTTACTTAGCAGCTCCTGCACTGTTTTGACAGACACTGCTCTCATATTTTTATGCCCATTGAGCTCACTGAGTAGCTGCTATCACTAGCCATTGGTTTTATAGGGGTCATTATTAAAACATTAAACTGGTTTTGAACCTGCCACCTCTGTTTTGCAAAAAGACTGTAAAAGTTGGCAAGGACACGATAAATCTGCAGAATCTATTCTGGTTGTATTAAGAGCTCCAATTTTAAAGGTGTCATTTTCAAACAAGCTCCTAAATTGTATCTTTTTAATGTTTCTTGGTGTGTGCAGAGAGGCGCAGACACTTCCTCCTTTTGTGGAACTCCCAGATGGTCAAAACCCCTGAGATTTTGCACTGATACAGTCAAAGGTGCACACTGGATTTGGAATGCCCAAGCTCAGTGCTTGGTTAAAAATCCCAGCCATGATATATAATAAATGACAGATGTTATAGATACTCCTGGGTGCAATGAGGAAGGTCACAGAAATTTGCTTCTAAAAATCAATTTTAATTTCTCTTTTCCTGCTGACAGCTTCATGCTAAGGGTGGGCCTCCATTTGATGTAAGCACTGCAAGCTGCTGCAGGCTACCAGTGATTGGAATTTACTTGGATTAGTCTAATTGCTGCCTCTGCCATCATCTGTTTGCAATCACAAAGAGGAAGCTTCTGAAGCTTGGGAATGAGAGAAAATGAAGTGTCCTGACAACCACAAAACAGCAAGAAAGCTTTTGGAGTTTTTCCCATCACTGTTTGTGAGTAGGAACAGAAAGAAACAGTTATATTTTCTTTCCATGTCCATCTTTACCCTGCATCCATGACATAAATACATCCAGCAGCAAAGAATAGTGGTAATTAGTGAAGGTCCCCAAGCACTGTCAGTGGATAATGAGTAAGAGCTCATGAATTGTTTTGGAAGGGGTTGAATTAGTTCATTATTGAATTAGTTGAATTAGGTCATTACTAAAAACATACAATTGTTCTTTCTATGGATATTCAGCTTAGATTATGAAACATCCACATTCAGGGCTTTAAATTCAATTTTAAAACTCATTTTATCTGTGGTTTTGCCCCAGAAGGCCCCTTTCTCATGCACCAGACAGGCACAAATTGTCAGAGAGTGGACAGATAAAACACTTTAATAACTAAAGACATTCAGACTAATTTTGCTGCTGCTCAGGGCAGGAGGTTTAGGCTGGAGAGGAGAGTTTGAAGCCTTGCAGAGCACAGAGCTGTGCTCCAGAGAGAGGCAGCACTGCACAGCACTGGGAGCCTGACCTGCCCTGGCTTCCTCAGCCCTTCAGCTGAGAGCAGGTTTGAAAAATCCCAGTGAAAGGTTCTGCACAGGGCACCAGGGAGCTGGAAACTCTGATTTCTGACTGTACATTCAGAGATCTCTGTCTGCCTGGCCAGGCCAGGTGGGGAAGGGCAGCAAAGGGATCAGAAAGTTCTGTGCAGCCTCAGGAGCTGTCAGGGGCTGCATTGTCAGGGCTGCCAGGGACAGCAGGACTTTGCTCACATAAGCACAGCCTGAGAAAACTCCTTTCTAAACTGCCAGGCTTCTTATTTCCTAAATAAAATTTAAAATTTCACGGAGAAACTGAATATGAACTGGGATAATCTAAATTCTTTCACAGCTCTTACAGTAAAGTTGTTTGGTGCCATGGCCTGACCTTCTTGTAGTTTATTTATCAAATCAAACGAAAAAAGAAAAACCAGCAAAATGAAAAAATTATTTAAAAATTATTTACTTTTGCTTTTTCAGGGATAAATTCAGAGACAAGGCCTCTCTAATGCTCCTTAGCAACTTCAGCTCAAGTCCAAAGCCAAGTGATGCCACTGGAGATTTAATGTGCTCCTAAAGTGAAATATCTGCCCCAGTGCTTTGCACCATCACAGCCTCCTTTTTGTTTTGGGGACTGAGCTGAAGGTAGATCAGTTAATAGTGTGCAAATTACAGCCTGGCTTAGTGACTTCTGAGAGCCTCTGTCACTTTGCCATGGGAAGGGTTAAATACAGTCTAAAGTCTAATAATAATAGCAGTATTTTGAATAGCAGTATTTAAGTATTTAACATGCTCCTAAGTGGTACTTGAGATTATATTTGTGAACTTTCTTTTTGCTACATCAGATCAAGAAAGATTCTTAGTCCCAGTCATCTCTGAAATACTTCAATTTGATATGATCCAAACTGATGTAGCATGATTTTAAAAAGCTAAGCTACATTCTTTAGAATGAATCTTCCCATTATGCCAAAAATACAAATTCCAAACCGTATTTGTAGTAGTAGTAATAATATTAATATTAATATTAATAATAACAATGCTCCAAACATGCCAGGTTTCCAGTCTGGTGGATATAAACTGTTGGCATTGTGCTTTTTTCTTTCAGCTGGCCTTTGAAGACAGCATCAGTGAGGAACAGTGGGAGATAAGCAACACAGATCAGAAGAAGGAAAAGAGATCCTAAAGGGCTGTCAGAACAGTGAGTAAATGTTTTAAAAATGTTTCTAACAAGCACTTTTCTCTGAGCCTGTGCTGTAAAACAAGCAGCATGACAGGGAATCATGGATTGATTTCCCTGACAGGATGTGCAGGTGGGACTGCAGGCTTGTATAAACTTGAAAATTGTATTTATCAAATGGTTTCATACTTGTGGAAGAACCTGAAGCAACATTTTTTTTCTACAGCGTCTCAAAAGAAAACTTACTTGATTTGTAACCCAGATCCACATTAAAAGGGTAAATGTGAATTGTCTGTGAATGATTGTGTAGAGCCTGAGCTGAAGTCTCTTAAACCTTTGTGAAAAAGAACATTAGCACTGTTGTGTGCTACACATACAAAGATGTTTCAGGTTCTTTGTAATCAGATATGACAACTTTTTTGGGTTTAGGTGTATTACACAACCACAGGCATGTACAGAGGCCTGCAAACAGAGGTAGGAATAATTCTTTTGCCTTTTAAGTTGCAAATTTCAGTGGAAATCCTCCAGAATCAAGTAAGCCAGGAATAACTTCACTCCAGCCTTACTTTGCTACATTACTTTTCTTCAGATCAGGCCTTGCTTTTTTGCCCCATGGTCTTAGAAGGAGGTGCTTTAAACCAGAGAGAACAAGGTTTGCCAATGCTGTGGCCACTGCTGAAAGGAAACAGATGCTTTCCCAAAGCCAGAGCTCAGGGCACTGCAGGTTTTGGAGCTCTGTCCCAGAGAAATGGGTTTTTGTTACCATTGGTTTGCTAAAACCCAGGAATACATTATACACTGTATTACATTCAGATGATCTCATCCTAAGCAAAACAAGCTTGTGGGACCTCTGATTCTGATTAAGCACTTGGGCTCAAGGGACTGTGCTACCATCCTACCTCACTGGCAGGGGTTTTGTCATGAGACATTTGTTATGTTTTTGAAGCAAATATTTCTGTGATAAGTGTTATATTAAAACCCACAAAGATGTGAATAATCCTGTTTTCAGTGAAGAGTTTAAATGGCATGCTATAAATAAAGCCAAGGCCACACATTGACTCAAAAAGGTAAAAAAAAAAACCCAACCAGAAATACTGAATAGCTCTGTTCATCCTGCCCACTAAATGGGGTGAGGCCATGGGGAAAAATAGCTTTTAATTGTATCACACAGGAGATGTGAATTAGGACTGCACATGGCAGCCTTAACTTGGTGTTTCCAGCCCCTGAACTCTCAACTTTTCAACCTTAGGTAGCTGGGGAGTTTCTTACGAATTTTGTCACATGCAGCTCAATTCCCCTTGAAATGGAGGTTGGTGATTTCAGATTTATTCTGCTCATCCATTTAATTTACTCAGTTCCAACTGCTGGTTTTTAAACTGGGCTAGGAATGACAAATTCTGCCTTATAAGGATGATTATCCTGGTTGTGAAGTGAAGCTGCCATCTTCACTTCTCCCTGCTCATAAACCTCAGGCAGGAGACAAAGCTCAGCGAGGCTCCTGCGAGGAGCAGGCGCCCCAAGGAAAGCTGAGCAGCCTCCAAAGCAATTGTGCTGCAGTGACATCAGCACTCAGACATTTCCAGTTGGCTTTTCCAGCACATCCAGGCAGTGAGGGGCTCTGGAGCCAGCACACACTGACTCTTTATGGCTCCCCCACTGGGAACACGTCTCTGGGAGACATTGCAAGTGCTGGGTCCAAAACACAAACAGGCTCGTTCTGTGCTGAGGGATCTGCCTTCCAGGCCTAGGCAGTGACTGTGTCCTTCAGCCAGAGCTTGTGTGGGGAGCAAAGCTGAAATTCAGCCACGTGCTGCCCAGCCCTGAGCTCTCTGACTGCTGGGCATCAGCCTTTGTGCATCTCACACACCTTTTCTGCCACCTGAAACCACTCCTGACATTGCTGCTGGCCCTTCCTGAGAAGATGAAAAACTTCTTGCTCTGCTGTATTCCATTTCCCAGTGTGGCTTATCGTGGGGACAGTGCTGAGCTCCACTTTGAAGTGCTGTAAGGGCTGGAGATGAAAAATGACCTTTGATTAGGGAGTATTTTAGCTTTTCAGTATTGCTGGTGATTCTCTAGGACCATCCATTCCTTTAAGACCACCTGAAGGAATTCCAGCACTCTGATCCCTGCTTTACATACACATGGGAAGTAGATGCACTGGGCAGGACAAGAACTGGTTTTGTGCATTCTTAGTGTCCAGAAGTGGGGCAGGAACAGATGAATACATTGATGTTCTTGAGCCAGAATGTTTTACCTTTCCTCAACTGGTCTTCTTTTTTGGAGAAAGTGATTTTCCTCAACCTCCTCCCATTTCCTTACCAATGTCCTTCCATGTAGAAATAATATTTGGGATCAGAGATTGTGCCTTCTGAAGTGGTTTCCATCTTGCTGTCCTCCTAAGAGAACTTTAACCTGTGTTGAATGATCATGTTCAGCTACATATAATTACAAATCCATAAAAAAACAAGTCCCCTTGTATTTGTATACACTGCAGCAAAATGTACCTTTAAGGAGAAAACATTGCTTCAGTGTGACTGTCTGAATTTATTGACTACTAGAAGCCTTACAGTGTATGGTTCACATTTTAGAACTCTTGATTTCAAGCTTAATGTGGTCAGGAAATATAAAAATACATTTATTTATGTCATCTACTAAAAATCTCAACCTATGTTACTGCGAGTCGAACCCAATCTGTGTTTATTTTGGAGATGAATGATTGGTTTGTAGCTGCCTGTGTTTCTAGCCAGGCTCAATGGAATGATTCTGCAGCACAACTTTGTGTGTATTTCTTTTTTTTTTTAACTTCTTTTTATTTACTGCATGTGGCAGCAATTTCCTTCCTCCCAGAACCCACTGCCCAGTTCTCAAGGGCAGTGCAGCTGCCTCATAATAATAATAATTATTATTATCAGGTTGTGCACGTGGAGTGCTAGGATTTACTGAATTGTTCAAGGCTATCAAAATCCAGGCAAATATTTCATTATTACTGAAACGTGGTCAGTGTTGCAAGCTTGGATTTGATGTGCTTCCCCAAGTCTTTGCAGCTGATATTTGCATAAGCTTTCCTTGTTATTAGAATTCAGGAAAAAATATCTGAACAGAATTTCTTCTCAGACATTTGATAACTGGATGTCTGTCAGATGGGCTGCAGCAGCTTCCCTGTGCTACCTTCTTTCCCTGAAGCTTTAGTTTTGGTTTTGTTCCTGGGGTGAAACCCCCACACAGGGATCCCAGCTGACCTTCCACCTCCCAAGAACCAGGTCTAGTTCCCCTTAGCTGGGACTGCAGAGGGGTTTGATAGCATTTCCTGCTGCAGGTACAGCTGAGAGCAGCTCTGCCATCAGCATATTTAATCTTTTTCTCCAGCAAATTTCCCATCCTGTGTAGGTGGACAATGAATATGAACATGATGGAAATGATTCCCTTTTAAATGTGAAGGCTCCCTGATTGAAAACACGACATTCAGAGACCTGGGGCTGTTCTACTCCTTCTGATCAGAACACTCTTGTTGCCTTGGACTTCAGTGATTGTAGGATCAAATTCTTGATCCTTGAAACTTGAAAAAAATTTTCAAATATATTGAAAATAAAATTTCTTTTCCCTCTGAAAAGTGAGGGTAAATAACCAATTCAGTAAAAAAGGTGTAAAGAATACAGAGCAGAAAAAGCCATGAAGATCTGGGGTAAAAATTCATGGAAGGAAAAAAATAGCATTAAAAGTCTTGCTTGGGAGTCCAGAAGTTGGTCAGCAAGTCAGAAGCTGAGGTTGGTGGAAAGGATTGTGGGACTTGTTTGGATAAAAACAGGAGAGGAATTGAGGAAAAGCTAAATCACTGTGCCTGGAACTTTCATATCTTCCATATAATACTCCAAAATGAGGTTTGGATCACTCATCCACCTTCCTAGCTTCCCTTCCTAGGGAATTCATACCTTGGGGTTATTCACCCAGGGAGGAAATCATGTTTTAAGTATCTTTGGGTATCCATGTCTTCTCTACATTGTGTCTCCCTTCATACATAAATGTGTGTTACAGAACTGAAAATAATATGAGTGTAGGGCTATTTTTAAATTCATATTAGCACTAATTTAGTGTAAAAACTCATACCTGCATCTGTCAATATCAGAGCTCTGCTCATCCTGCAGTTTTGGTATGTGTTGTACCTAATTTTTATTGAAAGATACTCTAAAATAATGGGAGAGCATTGGTCATTCCATTATATATCTTTTAATTAAGGTGTTCTCATGACTGCCATCACCCAGCAAACAATCCCAATGCTCTTATGGGACAATAAATATGTGTAGAGCTCCCAGCCCTTGCAATCCAGTATGAAGAGTTGGGTGATTTTAAAGGAGCTGCTTTGTTTGCTCTAGGAATTCATCCATCTCTGGGGCAGAACTTCCAGTTGTTTTAACAGTGTGTGTCAGGATTAGCAGCCAAGTCCTGAATATTCTCAGCTCCTCAGGTCAACCCCTAAATGCATGTTGTGGAGGAAAAAAAATAAAAGAGGAAGAAAACCCCACAAAACCAGTTTGGGAAGACCTTTTTATGGGTGTGCTCAAAACAAATCAGCCAGAAATAATGTCCATCAAACAGTTCCATGTAGGAAAATGGGACAGTTCTGTAAAACAAGGATTGAACCCCAGCAGCAATGGAGAGTCTGTTGTTGTGCTTGGGCTGTCTCTGGATATCCCCTTTATGAAGGTTTTTGATTCCTATAAGGATTTCTATACAGATTTGCCATAAAGTAGCCAAGGCCTCCTGGGCTCCTCTGCCTTGTCCTGCCACAGACATCTCATCTAACAGCCCTGGTTTGGGAAAGGAGCCATGAGGGAAAAAAAAAGAACAAGCTCCTTTTGTAGCTAATAACTTCCTTTAATTGGTAATTAAGCTGCCTGCTACTTATAAATGTCAATAAAGGTCAAAATATTTAGAGGCAGAATCATTTTAGTGGCTTCCCATTTCTCATTGCATAAGCTGCCTGCTCAGACCACACACAGGCACATTTGAAGATGGTTTGGATTTCAGAGCCCTCATCTTCCCACCAAATTCTTCTCTAAAGCAGCCCAGAAGGGACAGAGCAGCTTTAGTCAATAGGAGGGAGGATGTGAGCAGAGTCTTCTGGGTGAGCATTCCTCACATTTTGGAATTACACCGCAGGCGCTGGGCTGGAGCAGGCAGGGGCTGGCCAGATGGTGCTCTCATTTATTCCTGCATCCAGGGAAAGGGGCTGCATCCCATCCATGTGCAAAACCACTCAAGGAAAAGCTGCCTGCTAGCACATTAAACACCAACTGCAGCTTGGAAATGAGAATTAGTGTAAATCCTCTTGTTTCTGTTGAGCAGAGGAAAATACAGAGGGTTCTGCTTGCGGAGTCAACATGTACAAACACTTATCCTCACTGCATGGACCTGCTGATTTTGTGAGCACTCTTCCCACTGAAATTAATCAGTTTACAAGGGGGCAAGTGAGGGGACATTTGGCTTTGAAGAGTGAAGAGAATGTATTCCCAGAGGGATCTTTGATCTTTTTATGGTGTTTTGTTTCTGAAGTGATGTGTGTGTGTCCTGCAGGGACTTGGCCTTGTGGAAATCAGAGCCACGGGGACTAGACTTTGATATTGCACTGAGTATAGCTGAATTATTAGAATATGAATATGGCCTCCCTTTTAATGTTTTCCCAAAGGATCTCCAAGAAGCTCAGGGCCTAATTTACTATTCCATGAGCTCCCCATGTAGGACAGGGCAGGGTTTGATGGGAGGACAATGCAGTGGTGCTTTGTTGAATCTGGAGGTGGAGATGAGCTGACCAGGATGTCAGGCAAAGCTGGGAATGGGAAATCATTCCTTCCAGACTAAACTGGGGATGTTGGTGAGGGTGCCACAGTCCCCCAGCTCAAGTTTACTCCTGGTGGCATCAGCCTGGAGAGGTGGGAGACCTGGAAATGTCCTGGAAGGGGCGATGTCCTCTTGGCACAGTCATCCTGCCTGGGAAGTTCCCACTGGAGCCTCCCAGCCCAGCCAGGCCCAGCTGTCCCTGGAGGCCAAGATTCCACTCCTGGGTGTAAATAATCATTCCAGCCACATGGAATCTCCAGGTTTTCCTGGGGCAGATTTGCTCACTGGCTGCAGGTGTGATCCCTGCTATTGGGTGACTGATAAAACATTGCTGCTTTTACAAATAAAGGTACTTTTGCCATAAAAACATCAAGCCAGGGAAGCACAAGGCACTCATGCTGATGTGACTTCTGCTGCCTTGTTTGCTCCCTGTGTCAGCCCCAGATGTTTTCTGCAAAGATTTGAAGGAAGTGGCTGTAAAGAGCAGCTTTATAGATCCAAGTGGTAGCTTTCAAAAGCCAAAAACACTCTCTTAATTCAGGAGATTTTGTTGAAGACCATAAGCTTAAAGTAGATAAGTATGCTTTCAAAATTCATTGTTTCCTGGGTGGTTTTGAGTCATTGGAATACTTGTATCTATTTTCTTCCAAACTTTTATTCTATAATTGTGATGAAGCTTCTTATTTAAAACTCTGAAAACAGAGCACTCTGAAAATCACATTCTTTATTTCAGAAGCTGCTCATTTGCTAATAATACAAGTAATTCTTGCAGAAGAGCAATAGAACTGTTTGACCACCATACCAGAAAAATAATGTATATCTTGGTATTAAAAACACAAACATGAATTAAATAGCATTTTGAGACTTTTGAGATGAAATTTGTATTGCTTCATCTTTCATAAATCCTCTCATTTGGCTGAGGGTAGCTATGTCTACGTGTCCATCTTAAGAGCCAAAAATGGACAAATGAAGATAAACACTCAAGGAATTTAAACTTTCATTTTCATCTCACAATTTCTGTAACATGATTAATGTTTGTCCTGATCCTTCTGCTAAAACTCTTCCCCAGTATCAGCAGAGCCCTGCACCAGGCAGGATTTGTGTCTGTGCCTCCCTGTCGGCCCTGATCCATCCCTGTCCCACATCCTTCAGCTGATGGAATTTGCAGATTATTGGAAGAGGAACAGAGGAATGGGAAGGGTGACTTATTTCTTACATCATGATGCTGTGCATCTTCACTGGGACTGAAGGAAAAATCAAAAAGAGGGAAAGAAAATGAGTGAAAGATTAAAAACCAAAATATATTAAAAACAGAGGGCAAAAAAAAATTCCAAAGTGTAATTCCAGTGGCTGATTATTATGCTAAAATAATTCTATATATTCTTCTGAGATATGGGAGGAAGCAGTGAAGGAGTAGGGAGGAAGGTAGGAAGAGTTGAGCTTTTCCTTTCCCTGAACCCATCTCCTCATCTCCCTGCAAATTTTTGTGTAGCTTGGGCAGCATGGAAATGCTTGTGATCACTCCTTAGGAATTCTTTCCCGTGCTCCTTTCTCTCCTCATTCACACAAGCAGCAAATCCCTGCTGTCAGTCCTGTACCCCTGTGCTCACTGACAGCTCCAGCCACCAACAAATGGTGCTGCACATTTTCCTTCTGGTTTCCCAGCACTGTTGTATGATTTAGATCCTTCAGCCTCCAAAGTGCTCCACTGGGTGTCCTTTAATATTGCATTATATTACTCATGATGCATAGTCGATTCCACTGCTCCCATTTACTTTAGCAATGATAAATGGCACAAACTGGACAAGAAGTTTATAAATTTTAAGTGCTTTGTAGGCAACTGTTACCCAGAGAAATTTTCAAACTGTTTGTTACTTTGGGTCACGGAAAAACTACTTCCAGAAGCTTGGTTAATGAGTTTCAAAACAGGGTAAAATGCATGAATTCTTTATAACTGAGAAGCATATTAGTGTCAGTATTTTCCCTTCCGTAGG
Source organism: Anthoscopus minutus (assembly GCA_013399455.1). Classification (NCBI taxonomy): domain Eukaryota; kingdom Metazoa; phylum Chordata; class Aves; order Passeriformes; family Paridae; genus Anthoscopus; species Anthoscopus minutus. The sequence goes on from VWYI01031724.1 coordinate 1,405,234, forward strand.
AATCGTCAATTCTGTACAGTTAATATTTAAAAAGAGTTACAAAAACATAGCAGAAAAACCCAAGAAACTAGCAACTTAGTTTTTCTCACCGTAATGGCTTCATAAAAACTGTGTTCAGCTGCAGGGGCAGGGCTGGAGCATCGTGGCCCAGAGGATTGCTGTGTATGGAAAGCTGAGGCAGCTGGAGTAACCCATGCCCTGGTCAGTGTGGTGTTAACAGCAGTCTGTGTCATCCCTCTCTTGTGTTTGGAGTATCCCAGCGTGGGGTGAGCTGGACTTTGTGGTCTGGCACTGCTGCCTTCCCTGGGGATGATTTGGGCACTCTGTGTATTCCCCTCTGGCCGTTTGTTGGCCACGGATGAGCTGCAGGATGGAAACAGGTCTCTGCTGCTGGAAGTGGTAAGCAGCTGCCAGCTAAGCAGGAGGACAAAGGAAATGGGGAAGGAGTTGAGGAGCATTTACAGGATATAGTTCTCTCCATTTCCCGCAAACAGCGAGGTGGAGCGTGCAGTGAGAGGAGATGATGGCATTGCTGCACAAAGGGCTGAACCTTTGGGCATGGAACACACCCAGAAATGTTCATTCTTATTTAACCCTTGCTGGAGGGGCCACTTGTGTCCTGCCTGACTGTGAGAACTTCAAATTAGTCCTGAGGAAATCGGGTCTGCCCAAGCCCCAGCAGGGCTTGACAGAAGGGATCACGGCTTTAACTGCTAAAGGGCAGGGTTAGATGGGATTTTGGGAAGGAATTCCTGGCTGTGGAATTCCTGGTGGGGAGGCTCTGGCACAGGGTGCCCAGAGAAGCTGTAGCTGCCCCTGGATCCTTGGGAGCGTTCCAGGCCAAGTTGTACGGGGGCTTGGAGCACTCTGGGATAGGGGAAGGTGGGGTGGAAGGAGATGATCTCTGATATCCCTTGCAACCCAAACAATTCCGTAATTCCGGCTCGGACGAGCGAGCGGTGCGAGGAGCCGGCAGCGACCGCACGATGGCAGCGTGGGATCGGTGTGGGATCGGTGTGGGATCGGCGTGGGATCGGTGTGGGATCCTGCGGCAGCCGGACCCGGGACCGTCCCGAGGGGACAGGGAACCCTCGGGATCGGGAATTCGGGACTGTCCCGAGGGGACAGGGAGCCCCCGGGATCGGGAATTCGGGACCGTCCCGAGGGGAAAGGGAACCCTCGGGATCGGGAATTCGGGACCGTCCCCAGGGGAAAGGGAACCCCCGGGATCGGGAATTCGGGACTGTCCCCAGGGGAAAGGGAACCCCCGGGATCGGGTAGCCAGGACCAACCCGTGTGGAACCGCTCGTCCCCCGGGATGGGGAGGGCCAGGAACCCGGAGGAACCCGGGAACCGCTGAATCCCCAGGATCAGGAGAGCCAGGACCATCCCGGGACTGCCGAGGGAACCGGGACCATGCCGGGGCCGGGGCGGCCGGAGGGAGAGGCTGCAGGCACAGCACAGCACAGAACGCCACTGTGTTTTAATCTTTAGCCTTGTGTTCTCCCACTGCAAGCGGCCGCTGCAGCAGGTCAGGGTTATTTTAAATTAGACTCTGACATTTTGCTTTCCTGTGTTTTGTGGTTTCCCTTCCCCCGCAGCCCAACCTTTGTGGGGGTGGTGGAAGAGGTGGAAGCCCAAGCAGTAAAATGGGAGCTCACAGGAGTATCGCAGTTTGCTCCTTTACTGCCAGCATCCACAGAGCTGGGCAGGATGGCAGGATCCATCCAGGCTCCAAATAATACCCAATAAACAGCCCAGCCTTCAAAGCCATGGCTGTGACGGCACGTGGGTGATGGGCACTGGGGAAGAGCTTTGAAAGTCTATACAAAAATAAGGCAGAACTGCTCATATCAGATCCATCTGGTAGAGCTGCACAAAAACATCCAGCCAGGCTTTCCTCTATTCCTTACAAACTGTGCTTACATTATATACATTGTCCTATTGTGCATTGTAGGGGATGGTCTCTCTCAAATGCCAGCGTCTTCTGGCTTTCATTTGTTCCCAGACCTCCCACCAAGTGGCTGCTGATTGAAAACCTTTTTACTCTCCTGCCAGGTTTAGCAAAAAGGGCTTGGTGTACTCAGGGCCTTTGATCTATCTGGGATGAACATTTTCATTGAAAGAGGTGGATGAGTCATTCTATATTTGACACGGAGCTATCTTGGAATACCTCTGGATTTGCCTTTTCAAGTTTTGCCTTTTTTTTATTATTTTTTTTTTCCCTTCTTTTTTGCATGTAGCTATAAATATTTTTCTCTGCGAGAAGCATGAAGCTCTTTTTTGGAAATGAAAGAGCCCTATTCCAAATAGGAAAAACACACTTAGCTAAGGTTTGTGCAGTGCATATTTAGTGGTAGAAGGTGCTGTGTTGGCCCTGCCTTGCTTTTCAATACAATATCCTGCAGTGTGAAATGAATGGCTGTATTTAGAGGTATCTGGAAGTGATGACTGATGTTTGGAGAAGTTACAAGGCTTTTCCTTTTCCACATGAACTCTCCAACCTGGCATTTCCACAGCAGTGAAATACTTCTGGGGCTGAGATCATCTGATTATTATTTCCTGTGTCATGTGCAGAATTTATTATTTTGTTGAATATTACAAATATATTCTTAAGTTGCCTGAATTTGGGGTTCTTCTGCAAAGTTCACTGGCATAACAGGGATACTGGACTGGCAAAAATAAGTTTTTCTACTTGGATATTATTTTGCTGTGATTGGTGAATGAAAGTCACAAATGAAGGAGGGTGAAGGGAGAGTAAAATTCCCTAAAAATGCTATGGAGATATTCTGGAAAAATTAAAATACATATTTCTTTATTAATAACTGCTAAAAGCCAGTGTCCAATTATTTTTTCTTCTGTTCTTTGGGAAAAGTGAACACCTTTGTGCTAATGCAGGATTATTCCTGGTCACAGCAGAATCAGTGGTGCTACTGGGAATTGCAGAGGGCAATGGGTTCATTGCCTCAAATATTTTCATGAAGATTTTTAATCTATTTTATACCTCTAAAAACTGAGACAGAACAGACTAAAATCTTAAATTGCCCAGAGAAGCTGTGAGTGCCCCATCCTCCAAAGTGTCCAAGGCTGGAACGAGGCTTGGGGCACCCTGGGATAGTGGAAGGTCAGGTATCATGGCAGGGGTGGAATGAGATGATCTTTAACCCTCCCAACCCAGGGCATTCTGTGATTCCATAAAATCCAGTAAAAGCTCTTCAAATAAATGGTGACATTAAAATGTCAATTAAAATGTGTGTGCAGTCCTTGCAAGCATCAAATCACGATATCAGAAATAGTGAGAGTTGTCTCCTCTCTCAATGCTGTTGTTTTAAACTGGGCTTAATTCTCTAAAAACTTACTCAAATGCCACGTAGGTGTCTTGAGCTGCCCTGTCTGTTGCTCAGAGCAAGGTCTTCTTGGGATCTTTTGCTTACAAATAGACTGGGAGAATAAATAATTTTTTTAAAAAATAAATATTGGCATCTAGATTCTTGCTATATGTGTATATGCAACACCACCCATATTTCTTCCTCCCTTGTTTTGGAATATTGCATGGTATGTGGGTCTTCATTAAGGGATATTTTGTCCTTTGGCTTTTTCTACACATGATTACACAGTAGCCATCCGTTCCCAACATCTGTGTTTATGAAAACCTTTCCAATAAATCTGTGCAGAAGGGAACTGTCCACGTTTCCTCCAAGTCCTGCAAAAGATGCTGTTTTTCTTTGTGATGAATTGGTTAAAGGTTACCCAGCTGAGATGTTTAGTTTTTAGGTGAAACTTCAACATTACTCCAGAGGTGGATTGGAAATGGGCATTGGGGGGGCAGGCAGTGCCTCCAAGGCTGTCCAGGACCCCGAGTGCACCCTTCTGACTGCAACCCTTCAATCCTCATCCTGGATTTAAAGCCAGCTCAGGGTGTCCCAAGGAGAACATCTAAGGAATGGCTTAGGGAATCAGCTGCTTTGCCTGTGTGTCACCCTCAGAGCTGCCTGCTCTGTTCTGGGGTGGCTGCTGCAGTTCCCACACTCCCCACTGGATCAGAACCCTCTTGGCACAGACCATGGGATTTTGGCCAGGATTGCAAGCTCTGTAAGACAGGGCCATTCTCAGGCAGATTTTTGGCTCTCTGATTCCAGTCACATGAGGGTGAATGGCTCCAGTTGTGGCTGTGGAACAAAAGCCACCAACTCTCCCAGTGCTAGGGAGGGACCCTGTGAGAAGATCAGCAGCCAGGCACAGCTGTGTTCTTGGCTGGGCAGCTTCAGCTCATGCTCAGCTCTTACACCCAGCATGACTTGGAGCACATGGGTTTGAGTTTCACCAAGGAGGGGGCAGGCTGGGAGTCAAATCCTCACAGGTCATGCCAGTCTGGGTAGAACCATTATTTATTCTCTATAGGTACCACCTGAAAATGTTTAAAGAGCTGTTAAGATTTTATCAGGGGGCAGAAGTAGCTTGGACACCCTTGTGTGGATGATAGATTTTGGGTAGCTCACCCTGTTCTGGATGTCTCTAAGGCCCAGGAGTTTTGCAGACAACCTGGATAAGCCTGTGGGTTTTGAAAACTTCACCACTCAGCTTTTGATCAGTCAGGAAACACCACCTTTAACTCTTGGGGTGCTTGTGCTCTATGGTCTGTGGCACATTTATTGCAGACTAAATTCTCAGCTATCATCAGAACTATTTGTCTGCTCTGCAGAACTTGCAGAAACAGAGGCTGGTGCCCTCCAAACTTCTAGATTCAGTACTTGCCTACTGTTTTTCTTTGAGTAACTTTTGTTAACATTGGCAACAGGGCCTGGGTTAATTTTTCTTGGGACTGGGAGCATTGAACAGGTGTGAGGACAGGGGTGTCTGTTTTTATTTCTTTCTGTGTCTGTGCTGAGTGTCTTGGCCAGACTCAAGGATGGTGCAGAGGGACTGGGTTTGGAGCTGAGTAACTTGACCTGAAGAGTTACACACAGATTTATGAATCAGGAACTGGTCACTGTTGAATTAAGCTCAGTCAGATGGTATTAGAGCATAAACCCTGACTCTTTGGGGCTGAGAGCACCTTCAGTTTTTCTAGCTCATACTCATCAAGAGACAAAACCTGCACTACAGACCTGCTCATGCTCCTGTGTGTTGTCAATACAGCCCTTATACAGCTCTGGGAAACCACAGCTCTGCCCCTGTGTGACCTTAATAGATATTTCAGAAATTCTTATTGATGCTCACTTTCTGGTTCTTGGACAAAGGACTTTTCTCTGGCAGTTGCTTGCCTATCAATAAAACTACAGTATTTTGTTTTGAATCCCAGGGAGAGCCAGTTTCCATGGAATTAAGGAAATATCTTGCTTTTCTCTGATGTGAAAAATCAGACTTTTGAGGGCAGTATATCAATATCTTCAAATTCCTAGAGCTCCCCTTTTCCTGATATAACTAGTCCTGAATTGAAAACTTCCTGAGTATGAAGAAACAAACATTTTACTTTCCTCCAACGTCTCGGGAATTCAGTGGGAAAAAGGCTCAGGCCCTGCTTTGTGGAGCTGTCGTTATCTGTCAGCTCTCTTTCAACTCCTTTGAGGGATTTTTATAACATTGTTTTTCCTTTCTTCTCATTTGTGTTTTACATACAAGTCCTGGTATTTTGGTTTAGCCCACAAACAACACGAAGCCTTAATTTTTCCTGCCTACTGCAAACCAGACTTTTCCCCAGCATCAATTACCCAGAAGGGAACTGCGGATGTAAAACCACACCAAAAAGTTTGAAGCCCATACAAAAGTATGAGAGTTTCTTGTAAAAGCCCCTGTTCCTTAGCATGTGTTGTCTTTGGGCCACCTTGTTTTTCATCATGGCTGATGACTACATTGGGGCAGAGGTGCTGCCCATTTTACCATCTTCTTCCTCGTGGTGGATGCTCTGGCAAAAAGGAGATTTATGGTTGTTGCTGAGGAGAAAAGAGCTCTTCACAGCTCCTGTAGGATTTCTCATTTTTATTTATGCCATGGAAACCCAACCTAGAACTGATGTTATGACAAACTGTGTGCAACTCTCCCTTCCAGTGACCAGTGCACTAAAGTTTGGTTTTAGGAAGAAATTTTTTCAAGACTGGACTTTGTTTAAAGGGATAAAAGTGTTTGTGTGCTGTGATCAACAAGACTTAGCAGGGATGGGACCCTATGGAAGGCATTCCTTAATCACATTAATCACCAGTCTGCAGCCCAGCATTTTCACCTGAACTGCCACTGATTTTATCTCTGCACAGGGCTGTAAAATGGGATGGGTACAGCACACCTCTCACAGGGTCTGCCTCAGGTGATGGGATCTGCAAGGGGCAGGTAACACTTGACAGGACAAACTTCCCCTGGCTTGCCAAAGTTCTCTCAGAAAGAATCCACAGACACAGCAACAATAAATGGCATTTAGATCTCTCTGTTACACACCAGAGCCATAATGCCCATTTTATTTCTTATTGTTTGTTTCTTACTAAGCTGCAGGGAGCAGGGAAAATACAGTCAGGAAGAAGTTCAGTCCACAATGCTCTGATATTTGCATTTTCTCCCCCAAAGCTTTTGCTACTGAGAGTCACTGGAGACAGGATGCTGTTCTATATGGACTTCTGATCTGATGCAGGTTGATTATTTTCCTGCTTTTAAATACTTTAGGGCTGGATTTTGGCCAGATCTCCTGGGGCCTATATGAAGATAACAAATCAAAATGTCTTCCCCAAGGAGCAAACAATTTAAGCACAAGACAAGAAAGACACAGGAACAGAGACAGTCTGGGGAGCATTAAGAACAAGTTTAAAATTTCCAGCTATTAATGAGAAAAGGTCTTTCATTTTTCATCCAGCTCTGGGGAGGACATCTGAAGAGTTTGGATTTCAGTTTCACGGTCTGGGAAGCCGTGCTGGCAGCATTGTTGTTTATCTCTCCTGAGAAACAGCATGTTTCAAGTTGATTCTCTATCAAATAAAGGTTTAAGAAAAATATTTTGTTTGCTGCTTTCTCAGCTGTGCACAGCATTTGTCTTCATCCTTTGCTGGTATAATATTATAATAGTTTCTTGTAAGTGCTGAGCCTTTACTGCTGACAGCTGCTGAGAAATGATGCTGTCATGAATCATGCTTGCAAACACAGTTCTGTGATGTGACCAGTTCTCAGCCCCCATAATTAACAGCCAATTACTTCCTCTCTGAGAAGCCAAAACTCCAACAGATGAAAGAAATAGTGTTGTGGGAGCAGATGTGTTGTATCAGTTCCTGTGTCCTTTGCAAACAGACAAACACTGGCTTGCATCGGAGCGCAGCAGTGGAAGTCCCTAAAACCACGCCTGGGTTTGGCCATCTGGGCTCAGAGTGTGTGAGGAGAGTGCAAGGGAAGAGGAGGAGGAGGAAAGGTCCAGCCCAGCTCGGCTGCAGTAACAGCAGGTCACCACTTTGGAGTTTTCTGGCCATTCCCTGGAGGGCACAGCCCGTATTTATTAATGGGGGTGTGCATGGGGAGGAGAGAGCTGCAGATGCCAACATCCCCAGCTGGAATGGTGCCAGTGCCTGGCTGCAGGCTTTTGTTTAACCAGGACACCCAAAGCTGAGCCTTTTCCAGCTGGAGTTTGTGTGGCACAAACCAATGTGGTTTAGGAGACACAGAGCTGGGGAATAGGAGCCAGGAGCTCCTGAGCAGAGCCTGCAGTCAGTAATTTATTGACTTTTTCACCTCTTATAGATTGTTTTTGACCAGAATTTCATTTCTCTTGGTTCACTTGTGATGATTTGAGCCCCTAAGATATTCCTAAACCTTTTGCTTTCTCTTTCTTCCATCATTTTGTATATGCAGTACTTGATTGAGCAAATAAATTCTCCAGTGATATTTCTGCATCCTGAAAGGCTGGCTGGGATTTTATAAGTAAAAAGAGTTAAATCAGGATTTCAAAAGGAGCCTTTGCTCTGGATGTTTAATTATCAATCCTCCACATAGTACTTGGTTTTGTCAATATAACATTGACTGTCAATATTCATTAATATCATGAAATGATGCAGAGATAATAAGGACCTAATATTAACTAAAGAGTTCTCTTTTATTTGCTTTATCACAGCTGGTGTAAAGGTGGTGGTGCCACTAATCTCCTTTCCATAAATACGTATGGAATTTTAATTAAAATGTTATAATGATCCCCAAGCTGTGAGAATAAAAGTGGAGATGAATGCTGTTGTAGTAAATCTGCATGTGCCATGAAATGAGAATTCTTCAATATTCTGCAGTATTTTTTAGCTCTGGATCTCGTCAAAACTGCTACTGACTGTCTGGATTTGGAGAAAGCTACTTTCCTGCCTCTGCTGCTCCTATAAAATGTGTTCAGAACATTTACAGGGAGGCTGGAGAAGTCAGTATTTCTGTAATTCTCTAAACATTTGAAAATGCAAAATATTTGCAGATGTAGTGCCATATGTAACTCCATAACAAATTTTTATTCCTTGTATACTAAATTTCTGAATAGCAAGAGTCTCTTGGCTGGCTGCTCCTCAGCTGTGAGACTTCCAAAGATGCTTTTTGGGGAATGAGTCATGCAGGCTGTGCTCCCGAGGCAGGCTTTGCCACCTCCCGCCCCAGTTTGTTGTTGCTCTCACATCAAGAGCGCTGCAAAGCAAGAGCCTGCTCCTGTCTTTGAGCATCCTGTGTTCAGCTGGCTCTGTGATTCACACTCTGGGAGCAGCCCCACTTCAGAATGGATCAAGGAACAGGCTCTCTTGCCTTTTAACCTTCTGTAATTTGTACCAAGACTTTCCTCTGCAGTTGCAAAATCTGCGTGTGTGAAAGCTTTGCTCGCTAGCAAACCCTGTCAGCCTGACCAAAACCAAGTTTCATAATGTGTTATTTGGATTATGAGACTCTCCTCTCCCCACCACCCCTCCTCCACAGGATTCAGTGGAGTTTTATGGAGTTTAACATGGCCTTTCCCATTTGGAGCTGCATGATGCTAATGAAATAACTCACAGCTCATCAGCATTATCCGGCTGGATTTATGGAGCATATGGCATTCAAATTCAGGCTTTCTGGTCAGCAGAAATCCCCCACATCTAATGAACAAATAGAATGCTTCTCCAAGACAGCAACGCTTTGGATGAATGTGAGAGCCTGAGAAAAAGGCAGAAATTGCCTTTTCTGGTTAATGTGCCTGTAAGGAATGCAGTCACCTCCGCTTCCAGCAGCACCCATGGCCAGGTTGTGCTCCTGGGGCACTTCCAAGTGTCATCCCAAACCACTTCCTCTCTGTTTAACGTTTTGCTAGTGTGCTTCCTTCCCATTTGTGGTCATCTCCCTGCCACTGGCAGCCCAGGAGAGAAAACAGCCCATGCAGCTAACGGAGCTAGGGATGTGGTGCTGGGTGGCAGAGCTGTCTCTGACCTGGAACCTGGGGAAAAGTGATCCAGACTGGCCATTCCTCCCCATTCCCAGTGTGCCTGGTCCAGGGGAAGAGGAACTCATCAACCCTTGGTGTCTGTATCAGCCTCGCAGCTGTGGTGATATCCCACAGGAGCACAAACCTGGAAGTGCAGTTCTGATTTTGAAGATGGCTTTGGGTTTGATTTCTGTCGAGTCTCAGTTTACAGGAAGAGCTTTGTCAGTTTTTGGTGAGGGCTGGACTTCTAAAACCTATTTCTGGGAATGTTGTACCTGCAAAAGTCCCAGAGATTGCCCTGGGGGCTTCACTCACAGCACTGCTGGTGAAAGGGGCTCAGAAGGGTGAATTGCTGCTTTAAGCTTTCTATATCCCATGTCTCTTAAAATCATTCTAATCAGTTTATTTTAGGACAAGCTGTCCAATGACATCCTGGTCATTTAAAAAAAAAATCAACAGGAAATTCTGAATGTGAGTCATGCCTTTGTCTTAGTGTTTTTCAAGGATTTTTGGAATTTATTAAAAAAAGAAAAAAAAACCCAGAAATCCTTGATGTTGACAGAAACAACCTCAAAGTCCAAGTATTGAGAAGTCCCTTAGCAAGGAAAGAATGTCTGTAAACTCCATTATTTACTTAATATCAAGTCTTTCTGATTAACCAAAACCCCAGAACTCTCCCAAAGCCACAGCTTCCAAGCTCATCCTTGGGTTTTGGGAACAGACCCAGTGTCTTGGCTATTTCTTCTGGGAAAGCTGAGTTTTATGCTTTAGTGGTAGGAAAGGTCTGCACTGTGGGACACTGCAGAAATCCCAGATGTTCCTGAATATCAGATGCTTTAGGAACATGCAGGAATTAATCCTGTGCTCCCATCTGGAGTTACAGACTCCTGATAAATGCCTGGATGTAGCTGCCAGCTTGCTGCATTCCAAGGGCACAAGCAAACTGCTGTGGAGCAGTATGGAAAATGGGAGCACATTAGGAGGGATTGGGACTCTGCAGAGGCTGGAGCACTCAAACCAGTCCCTGTCAATGGGCTTTGAATAATTTAAGACACAGAATTATTCTCAATCACACGAAAAAAGCTTATATCAAGGTAATATTGAAAATTTACTGTAGTGATCTGTATGATTTCCCTTGTCCTCATGCTTTTCATGAGTAAGCAACAGGAGCTGTACAGAGGGATGGAGATGAAACCATTCATCCTCTGGTTGTCCTGAATTCCTTTGCCAGGGATTTTTAGTCCAGTCCTTGTTCTCAGGAGGGGCATCATCTGTTTTTTGTGTGAGATTAGGCTGCTAAGTATTCATCCTCAAGTGATGGACTTTTAGCTGATGGAATAAATCACAAATAAAGGTGAAGCTGGTGTTGACCAATGCAGAAACACCCAGCCACCCTGAAAAACCATGTCAGGCTCTGACATTGCAGCACTGTTGTAAGAAAAACAAGAAATTGAAAGAGAAGAGAGCAAGATGAGCAGTTGGTGTGGTACGGGAGCTCCTGTGCTCCTCGGAAGAGGAGCCCCAGGTGGAGGTGGCCGCACCTGTGTCCATGGCCAAGGTACCAGCAGATGGTGCTCAACAACGCGGAATGTTCTCCTCGCAGAGCTCCGGAGAGCTGCGCTCGGATGGCCGCTGGTGCCAGCCCTGTCACTCGGCAGCTCTGTCACCCCCGGCCAGTGCTGCCTGTTCTGGAGGTGCTCGCTGTTCTTCTGCATCCAGGGTTTAAGGGGAAAAACATGTGGCGTGGGCAAAGGTCCAAGGCAGAGCGCTGAGACAGGAGAGTCCCCAGGCTGTGCCTAAGAGCCACAAGAGGCGCTGGGTGTTGAGGGATCTCCTTGTGCCGGTGGTGACCGCGGCCGTGCGGGACTGGGGAGGGCAGCAAGCTTTGCCTTGTGCTCCTGCCACCTCCTCGGAACCCCCCACGTTCCACTCGCTTCTGTATCGCTCCTGCCGCTTCATCTCTGCTTCAAGAAATCTCTGCTGTGGGATGAGGGAGTCTGGTCAATATAGAGCAGGAAAATCCCTTTGGTCCGGGCTTGTTGCTTTGCCATGGGTTTGTTTTTTCTTTAAACCCCTACTGGACAATTGGAAAAGGGATCCTGTGCTCCGAGTCAAGTGAATTAATGTTTTGTAAAAGAAGCGTGTAATCATTTATTAGCATTGTGCTGGACAAAGTTCTTTGTCTTTGGAGATTTGGCCAGATGCCCAGACTCAGGCAGCCTCTGACTTTTGCTTTAGTCTCGAGATAAACTCTCAATGAAACAAGGCTGGAGCTGCCCCAGCTGACACGGATCCAGGGAGCAAACCCTGTCAGGGGGAACGGCTTGGAGCGGTGCCAAGCCCAGCAGAGATGGCAGAACCTGTTACAGATGTTTGGGGAGGTGTGGGATGCAGGCTGAGGATCTGCTCACAGCATGAGCCCAGGTTCTGGTCAGGTTTTACTCCACTGAAGCTGATCTGCTCATCCCTGTGACGAGATCTGATTAGAGGGGTCAGCTTTTTCTCAACTGTCTTTTCTTTTTTTTCCCTATAGAGTATTGAATTTACCACTGCCCAAATATCAAAACGTCCCTGGCTCGTTTTCAGCACTTGACTGTGGATTCTGTTTCCTCTGGACACTCACTCCACGGCTGACTTAGGCTTTGTTTGAAACACACCGGCAGCTTCAAGGGCAGAGCCTTGAGCCTGAGCACCGTTAATTCACTCTGAATGTCACTTTGAGCCTTTTCCCAGCGTAATCTCTCCAAAGGTTAATCATAAAGTGGAGGAATGTGCTCTGGCTCCTGACACAATGCCTGACAAATATTTTCAGCAGGCCACCGCTAAAGAAACACAGGTGTGGTCTCGCTCTTAATGTCTCTGCGAGAGTGTTGTATCTTTGGAGAAACAAAGATAAATTGAGAGCTTAACCCATTGGCTTCTTGGCGTTTAAAAAAAAAAATTAAACTTCCACTTGTTCTGGTTTTGCTCATCCATAATTCCCCGGGAGAGATCGTGTTTCAGAGGGATGAAATACACTTGATGTCTTTATGAAAAATGCAAACAATGTGTTGTTTCTGATGATGCTGAAGGTTCTCTGTGCTGTTGAATTCAGCAGGATGCTCAGAAGCCCAGTATTTACACAGTGTGCTTTAAACTGTTTTGTACTTGGAAACAAACAGTTTAGGGAGTTTAAATAATCTTACTGAAATATATTAATGATTTCTGGGATTATTCCTTATTCTTTAAATTAAGTTTTATCCATCATTCGGCATTCTTGTTTAAAAATAAATTGAAGAAAAAGGAGTAATTCTAAAATTGTTTCTGCTTTGCTTCAGTACCAAAGGGGACACACAAATCTGCTTTTAGTAATTGGGGACATCTTGGTTTTTCATTTAAAGTGCCACCCAGATATTTCTTAATATAACTTGTCATTTCCTTCTTTAGTTTTAGAAAATAGAATTAATAGGTTTTGTTTTGTTGTGTTTGTTTCCTGAGATAGGATTGTATAGAGGGAAATGGGATGTTTTATGGAAACATAGGAAATCTTTCCAGCTCCATGTCCTGCTCATGAGCACAGCTTTTACTGAATTATGTAATGTTTACTGTGTCTTGCATCCTCAGGGTAGCTGCACGTCAGGAGCTGATATTCTGCTGTGGGTAGGAATTGCACTGAGCTTTGGTACTTGCAGGAGCCATTAGAGAGATGAAAGAAAGCCCAATGCAAGGTGTAAATATGTCTCTCACACAGCAGCTGCTTTCCTTGTGCAAGCAATTTTTGGTTTATCCTTTCAATTATCACTTGAGGCTGCACTCAGCCCAAGCAGTTCCTACCCCTTCCCTGAACCCTCCCCTTGGAGAGGGACCGAAGGCAGCAAGGACTGGCTCCTTCCCCCCACCAAAGTCCCCTTGGTGTGGCTCTGAAGGAGAAGACTTCAAAACCCTTCTCCCCCTCATATTTTACCTCTGAGGAGATAACTGCATTTATGAATCAAAACACTGCTTAAAAACCCTCAATTTGCTGAATTTTGGTCCCTCCACTGCATTTCTCAGTGTGTTAGGCAATGCTGGCTGCAGAAGATCTCCTAAACCTTTGGGCAATCACACTTTTATCAGAGGCCTAACATTTCCCAGCTCTTTGGTTTTTATCCTTTCTTTGCTTCTGTGAGGTGGTCCTGTTAGTCCCTTATCACAGGTGCAAAAGTAAACCCCAAAAAGATGGAGAATCACCCCCTGTTCCAGAGAAAGTCTGTGGCAAGAAATGAGGTTGCTAAAACCCTGGGTTAGAGCCTGACCTCTTGCCCTCCTTCCCCTGGCTGCATGGGGAGGTCCGTGCTCATGGAACACTCACACAAAACCCACCCAGGAATGCAGGTTTTAATTCAGGTTTTAATTCAGGTTTTAATGCCATCCTTCAGCCCATGGAGTTAGCACTGAGGAATTCCTTCCCCGAGACACGCAGTCTGGCCTTGACATGAAAAACTGATTAAAGTAGCTGAAAAAATAGAACAATACTTTTCAGTTTCCTCAAGTATCAGTTCCATTTTCCAGTGTCTGAAATCTGGTCAAATTAGAATTTTGCCTTTTGGAAGTCTGAGGGGAGAAAACCCCTTCCCTACTGATGGATTCTCATTCAAGGCGTGCTGCAAAGTGACCATTATGATATTTCATTTGTCAGCATGTGCTGCACTCACTTGTTCTGGATCCCTTGGGCAGGCTGCCTTCAAATCAATATTAATTATGGACCACTAGACAGTAGCTAATCTGAAAGAAAGAACAGGTTTCATTTAACAGCTGAGTGATGGTTACTTTCTTCCCTTTGAGTGTGGGATTTGGTTTAGTCCTGGTTCCTTTTCTTTTCCCTCATTTTGAGAAAACTCCTATCACTTAATATTAGAGCATTAATTGTGTTTTGCTTTATCTAGTAAATTTTTTTAAAAAAGTATCACCTTGTTTTCTATAAATCTAACATGGAATTCAGAATATCCAGCATCTTCCTACATGAGATTCTGTAAGATCCATCAGCACAGTTCAGCCCCAGCTCTGATTCCTTCAGAGAGCTCACCCCTGGGTAACATTTTCATTCCTTCTGGCAACTGTCCAGTGAACAACAGAGGAACCTGACAAAAGTGGCTTTGAAATGTGTGTTTATTGCATTGTCACGATGCCAGAACGAGCCATTTGTCTGGAATTTGTAAAACTGCTCCTCATTCTCCTGTCTGAGGTTCTGGAGAGTGATCTGTGATACTGTGAGCTGGATGCTCTGCTGGGCTGGCTGAGGCTGACAGCTGATTTCTGACAGGGTGAGGTGTGTGTCCTGCTCCTTCTTCACTGGCAGTGTCAGCTGAAAGACACTTGGATTTTAGAGGATTTATTAGCAAGTGTGTTGATTATCAGTGAAGCTGTGGATGTTGGATATAAATTAGTTGTTGTAAAAGTAGTTAGGTGGGAATAACAATCTAATTAATCACAGAATCATTAATGTTAGAAAAGACCTTTAAGATCATTGAGTCTGACTGTCACCCAGCACCATCCCCATGTCCACCATTAAATCAAATCCTCAGATGCTGCATCCACCACTTCCCTGGGCAGTTTGTTCCAGTGCTTTAAAACAGGACTGCTGATGTGAAAGTGCTGAGGAGCTGGAATAGAAGGTTGGGAAGCTCCTCACAAGATCTCCCAGTCCCTTGCACTGATCACCTACACCAACATCACTCTTGACAGCTGTTTGTCCATTCTCAAACCTCCCATGGTTACAACTCAAGGCCTCCCCAGCTGGATCAAACCAGGCTTTCACCCAGTGTCCCAAGGGCTCTGGCAGATTCCTGGCAGCCAGCAGAATTTTATTATTTTTTTTTTTCTACTTTAACCCTGAGAATGTGGGACCAAACCCATGGGAAGCCTAACTAGTGCTTCTGCCAATGGGTTTGAAAGAAAAAATATGGAACAAGAAGTAATTTCCATCTTGCTTTTGGTCGGCACCTCCAATCCAGCACGTGCCCGGCAGCTCGTGCAGTTGGAAGTTGTCTCTGTGCAGTTGGAAGTGCTGATATTTAGAATTTTTCTACCATGAGTCGTTCCTGGGTTTGCAAAGAACAAAGTGTTACTTGATCTGGCCAGAGTGTCACTGCTACCCCACACTGCTGCAGCTCTACTTGCCTCTCAGCCCTGCCCTTCTGCTTTTCCAGCCGTGGATGTTGGGCCTCCTTTTTGGAGATTCCAGTATCTATTAATCAACATTCTTGGGTCTTCCTTCATCGCCATAACTCACTCGAGCCCGAGCAAGAAGAAAACTCTGTCAGCTCTCCCTGTAAACTGAGCCACCAGTGTCATGAATAGTGCTGGAATTTTATTTGTTAAGCAAAGACTCTTGGATTTCTGGCTTTTGCTTTGGAATGGCAGCCGGGAAACTCTACCCTGCCCCGCGTGTCCCTGGGGAGTGGAGCCTGGATAGAGCAGGCAGGGCAGGGGCAGGGGTCAATCTCATGGTAGAGGTGGCCCAACCACAGCTGCTTTACAGCAGCTTTTAAAGGAAGGAGGGACTTCATGGAGCTTAGCACAGAGTCCTCCATGCCAGGGAAGGAACATCTGCTGAAGGAATCATAAGGGAGAGACAATCCCTGTTGCTCTTCTCCTTATTCCGTAGTGCAGCTTTGCATGTTGCCTTTAAATCCTAAAGAAAAACCTTTAAGAAATCATTTCAGTCTTCAGTCTAGGTGAAGATATGGCAGAAGCTCACTTTAATTTTTTGGGTTTCATTTTAGGCAGTAGACTGTAAATACTTTGAAAATCATAACACTTAGGATTGCACCCTGAACACAGTTTGGGAGTGCTGTGGTTTGGGTGTTCTACATGGAATATCCTGAGCTGAAGGGGACCCACAGGGATTGTCAGATCCTTGCTTGTTTTGCCATCCTTGTCCATGAGAACAAGGGTTCTCCCTGGGAGACCAGCACTGCCATTATCATATAGATTTCTTTGAAAATTGGGGGGAAATGAAACAATGCAGCAAACTGTGAACACTGAGGAATGCTTATCTTTCCATTCTCAGTGCTTTAGGAAATATCCCTGGGGAAGCTGTGGGAGGCAGACACTAAACTCTCTAGAAATTTAGCTTAGGGAATTTAAGAATTTAGGGAAGTCTAAAATTTTTTAAAAAACTGGAATGGGCATCATATGCTTCCCATAATCAAGCATATCTAAACATGATTGCAAGTTACTCATTAGGATATATCAAAAAGACCTTTAAAATTAATCTTTGTTATCATTCTGTGGTCTACTTTCTCATATCTTATGGTCCTTAGTTGAAAACACACACAAATGGGAGCAGAAGTGACTTCCCTTTTTAAAAAGGCTGTTGTAAAAATAAAAGTTATGTGCTTCCACTTGTACAAGCACAGAAATAAGTACAATTGAAGCATAAAAGCAATAAACAAACATTCACAGCTTGGACTTCTCTTTTATTTTTGTTAAAAAAAGTTTAAAACAAACTAGGCAACACTCCAGGAAATGGTTCTTGGTGTTTTAAATTTAGGTGATCCTTCACTTTATTAAGTGGGTGGGGGGATTAAGAAACATTGTTGTAGGTTACCTGTTTATAAACTCTGCCTCCAGAAATAACTGAGAAGCACAATTCACATCAGCACTATCAGAAAGCAGATCATCTAAATCAAAGTTTAAAGCTGAAATTCTTGTTTACCATTTTAACCTCACCTCATTTACTGTGTTTCTATTCAGAGGAAGATGTAAATAAGATACAAAAGAGAAATTGTTGTAGGCCGGATGTGAACTGAGATGCACAGACCTTTTCCAATGCTTTGTGTCCTGGTTTTGACCTTTGCTTGTGCAAATGCCTGCCTGGATTTGCAGACACAGTCACTCAAACCTCCCTTGTGTTTCGTGTACAATTTTTGCTTGATTCTTCATGGTTGTTGAATATCCAGAGAGCTGTGGCTGTCCCACCCCTGGAAGTGTCCAGGACCAGGTTGGACAGGGTTTGGAGCACCGTGGGGTAGTGCAAGAGATCCCATGGGAGAGGAAGGAGTAACATGGTCTGTAAGGTCCCTTCCAACCCCGAGCAGTCTGTAATTCTGGGAATATCATGGCTGAAGCTGAGCCACCTTCTCAGGAAGGTGCTTTGGGGTGATCTCAGAGCTCTCTGGCTCAGCTCCTGCTGGCTTGTGGACTTTGCTGGCTTGGGTTTATAAATCTGAGTTGCCCATATTGCCCATCCTCCTGAGCTGGAAGCATTTCCTTGCCTTCTCCTGCCTGTTTGTATCCAGCTCTCTTCCTGTTCCAACCAGAGGCTTTGGAGGCAGAGCTGTCATTTTGAAAAGCATGGTTTCAGGGCCTGGTTTATGACTGGTGGTGCTGTGCATCATCAAGATGAGCCCTAAGCCTCCCAGATTTGAATATGTTGGAGAATCTGGGTCTGGGAGAACCCAAAGAGTGAGAGGTTAGAGTCACTGAGGGTGTCAGTAACATTAAAGTACAAACAGCTCTTGGGTTTCCACACGTTCTTTGCACACCCAGTTGGAGTTATCCACTCTTCAGGCCGTGGATCTGCAGACTTTGCTGGATATTTGCATTCTTTGCTTGTTAAAATTCTGTCCTTTTCCTTGAATTCTTCCATTAGCAAAGCATTTTACATTCCTCTGCCATCTGCAGTTTAATACATATTACATATAAATCTGGATTTATGGGAAATGTCTTGACTTATTTTTCAACTTCTTTTGGGACATTTATTGGAGAAGATGCATTTGGCCTGGGAGGCAAGGCTGGGATGCAGGACAACTGGGGTTTGCCTTCAGGAGAGGAAATATCTCTAGAGAAGCAGGATTGTCTCCACTGAAGATTTACTGTCTGGCACAGCCCAGTACAAGCCTCCAAACCCTCCAAAACAGAGCCATGGCAAGACTCTAAGAGACACAAGGCCACAATTTTCTCCCTTTCTGGGAGAATTTTTAATCTGGGCCAGCACTTCTCTTTGGGGTTTGGCTTGGCAGTGGAAGTGGAGCTGCTCTCTAATTTCTGGATGTTAGATGGTGACCTGGTTATTGAATGTTTGCTGTGTGGACATGTTGCTGTAGTTGAATAGAAGGCTGCCAGGGAAAACAAGCAGCAAGGAGACAAAGTTCCAGGTTGAGCCACCCAAATTCCTGGTGCTCTTTGGGACAATGGCAAGACTGGTGGCTTGGAGGAGTCTGGCTCAGCCTCAGACTGTATTTGCAGAGTTGCTGTGGGTGAGCAGGAATTTAAAGAACAAAGCAAGTCTGGCCAGATTATAAGGGACTCCCTTTCTCCAGAAATTTGGCACTGTGTGAGAGCCAGGTTAACATAGGTGTCACTTCAAATGTTTTGAAGAAACCAATACTGCTGGAACTCTTTAACCTGTTTCAGAGAATGCAAGGTAAATGCAATTATTTATTGGCTGTGGAATGCTGATGGATTTTTGGGTTTACAAATTAATCCCTCCCAGTTCCAAACTGCCTGCAGGACTGAGACACTTGATATATATCAAGTTGATGTGAGAGAGGAATCACCTTGTCTATATCCAGCCCACCTCCAGGTATCATTTTGCATCCCAGGACACCACCATCTAAAGTGTGAGTTAAAAATAGGTGCTGCAGAGCCTATTCCAGCCAAAGAACCTTCTGGGAGCACTGAGGATCTGAGTGCCATGGGAACAAGAAGGACATTGATGTCTGATTTTCCCAAACGCTGCCCAGTCGAACCCAAGGCTTGGTCCAGTGCCCTCTGGCAGCTGCTGAGGTGGGAGCATGATTTACCCCCATGCAGTGATACTAAAGCTGTAACCTATATCTACAAATTAAAGTCAAGGATTTATGAACCTTGGAATATTTTACCCAAGCCTCTGAACTGCCAAGTGGAACTATTCTGGGCTGTAACCCAAAACATAGTTTACTGAAATTCCACTGCTTTAATGATGACTTTTTTTTTTCCTATAGAAAACAATATGAAACATTCTGCCATCCAAACATAATTACATTCTGCATCTGGAATTTGTTGATGTTTCCTTTTGCTGCTCATACACATTCAATTCAATGAAATGGTTGGTGAATGCTGTCGTATCCTAAATCGCAGTTGCTGTCGGTGGTTACAAAAGAGAACTGTTGGATGGTGAATTCCAGTGGCTACTGTGTGGAAGGAGCCCTGTTCTGTCCTTTTTCTCAGAAGATTTGAAGAAGTAGGTCAGTCAGGCTGAAACATGTCTTGGGAATGAAGGTGAAAGCAGCTGGGTGTACATCACTCAACGTGGTCCGTGCCCTGTGTGCACAGCCCAGGCTCCTGCAGCTCTCACTCAGCAGGGATGCTGGGATTAGAGTGGAAAAGGCACATGGTTCTGCACTTGACAGAGGCAGGAGTGTGACTCTCTTACAGAATGTTTGGTGGTTGCTGTGGCTACTGGGAGAGCAGGGAGATGCCACAGCCCCCAGCTTGCCAGTGCCTTGAGGAGAGCCCCGCTGCCCTCGCTGGGGAGATGTGTGTTTTATTTCCTTGTTGTTAGCCACATCCCCAGAGCATCTCCAGGAGAAGTGTCCCATGATGAGGATGGTATGAAGCAGGAAATGGGAGATCTTTAGACAGCCAGAGTTAAAACAAGCCTGATGAGTCAATCTCTGTTCAGAAGTTGTGCTTAGACAGGAGAAAAAATGGGAGAGCAGAAGTGTTTCAATGGAATTCCGTGGATACTGCTGGCATGGATTTCAGCAAGCCTAAGGTTCCTCCAGCTCTAAAGGGCTCTTCAGCCCTTCAACTACAGTGGAAATTAGGCTGGCCTTGGGTAGGATTGTGTGTGAAGGGCATTTTCTCTGGAATGCCTTAATCCAGTGTGGCCAAACACGAGCTGGTCCGAGAGTCAAAAAACCCAGGCTGCTTCCTGCCTTCTGCCTGTGCACTTCAGTGGTTTCAGGGGTTTCCATGTGTGTTTGTGTCTTTCAGCATTTTACAATGAAGATCCCTTTCAACCAGGGCTTTTCTGAAGTAATTTGGCAAAGTTTAGCTACGTGCTCCTCGCCTGTGAGCCCAGGCTCTGCGTGCGCTGCTCAGCTCCATCTGTCAGCAGCAGCCACTTTAACCTGGGCTTAGGATCCAGGCTCTGCAATGCCCCCGGGCTACATTTGTTAAAGCAACATGGTGACAGGTGAGGGAGGCACATTGCAATGCCTGGAATGAAACCCAGGGGAGTAAATGGACCTTAAACTTCCTCTGTGCTTTTATGAAACCTACAGTTGGCTTCATAATTACCCGTTCAATGTGTGCTGGTGTGCTGCCCTTCACTTCCAGACACTGAAGTTTAATCAGAGAGGCCTGTCCAGGAGCAGCCTCTTCAAGGAAGCACAGCAGGACTCCCAGAAGCAATTCCAGAAACTGTTTCCATAGGGCAGTGCAGTGATGTTATCACCAGTGTGTTACCCCAGTAACTGCCCCTTTTCTAGCAGCCCCTGCACTGGGCGAGGGCTATCACCCTTCCTTCTCCCATTTGATCCACTGGTATCAATCAGGACATCTGTGATCTTGTAAATGAGTCTGGTAAGGCTTGAGAGAAGAGCAGAGGCCTCAGTGAGCAGCCTAATGGACACAGCAACCTCCTCACCTGCACCAGCAATGCCCACAACAAACCATCAGCCCAGTACAAGCACATCTATCTCTGCACTCGTATCTTGCCCTCTGAGAATTCTCCCACATCATCTTTTTACTGATACCCTTGAAGCTCACAAGCATTAATCAAATGCCAGGATGTTGCCCTGGCTGGAGGGGAGGGGATTTAGGAGAACATGAAGCACAATTCCAAGGTAAAATTTGAGAAAATCCAATCCCTGCAGTCACAGGTCACTACAGCCTCTCATCTTCTCTGTGAATTTATAAACAACCATTTTAAACCACAGTAACATTTTTTGTGTGGTTTTTCCAATCCTGTTGGAAGGCTGTGCCAGAATCTCTCTGCACCTTTTTCTCATTTCTAGCAGAAATTTATTAAGGGCTGGCTTGTAGCCACTGCTTGTTGTGCAAATGTTCTCCTTCAGATTGGATGAGTTCTTCCTGCTGCTCGCCCTTCTGATTTATCTGCAGAGAGCCCTGGGTGCCTCTTCTCAGCCTTACTTCTGGTGCATCCTAAAGGTGCATGTTTGCAGTGCCTCAGGGAGTGGTGCAGAGAATCCCAAGCTACTTGTTCCAGGTGATGGGGAATGTGCTTTGCAGCCAGGTCCAAAAATCTGTCCGTGCTTCATAGCTTGGGTTTGTGTCCAGGGCAATTCCAGGTGTGTTCCCAAACAGCTTTGACACAGTTGCTGGAGTGAGAAGGGAGGATGAAAATGCTGAGGTTGTATCCTGAATGTCCTCCTGTCTCATCACCTTGGATTTGTCAGGGTGTCTCAGAGCTTTGAAGCAGATCCTCTCCAGGCCCTGCTGCCTTCCCGAGGCTATTCCGTGTGTGATGGGTTCATTCAGCCTCAGACCCCAGCGAACCACCAATGGCTTGGTGGGATGTAAGACATGGAAGTTATTAAAGTGAAATTACATCTCTTCCCATCCTGAAATTTGCTAAGCAGATAGGAAGTTTCCAGGAATAATTCTCAGCTTGTGGTGCTTGCCAGGCAGACTGTCTGCTCAGAGAGCTGGGGCACAGAGCAGCAGTCACCTTGTCTGTCACTGAAGGATTTTCCCTGTGTCCTTTACAAGCACTTGACACAGGGAACACTGTGCTCACAGCAACAATTGCATGGTAATGCAGGTTAATAGGAGTTCATGTGGCTGAGGCTTGAAACACTTAGCTCTCCTTTTCTGTCTGCCTGACAGCTTTATTGCTGCAAATACACCGAGGAGCCGGTTCAATAAGCTGAACACTATCAAAAGATTTTTCTTTATGGTCTTAAGAAGGCTTATCTGTAATTTCTGGCTGCACAGTCTTTGAAAACTATAACGTTACAGACAGTGATTTTTTTTTTTTTAACATGTGGTTTATTTTGAAATAAAGCCCTTCAGGGTCAGTGTTAACTCTTTTTCTCCCTCAGGTCTTTCAGGGAAACTGCAGATTTGACACAGTTGCTTTGTTTTATCAGTCTGTGGCAATTTCATTGAATTACTCAATTTGAAAAATTGCCTCAACAGTGCAGAGAGTTGAAATATTTCATAGTGAGCTGGAGAAGTTTTGCTGTCATTCCCTTCACTGAGCACAGTTCCTACCCGGCCAGGGCTGCACTAATCTGAGATTACTCAGTCACCTTTTATTGTTACTGTAGTGATTTGCTTGTTCTAACTGAGGATTTGCAGTCACAGTTTGCATCAGGAAATACTTTATTTTAATTTCTGATCCATCATGGTCTCCTCTGGAGCTGGAAATGAGTGGCACACATGGGACAGGAGGGAGCACCCATGTCAGGGATGGGATTCTGCCATAGAAAACACTGGCTGGCAGCCAAGGAATGATCCCTGCCCAAAGGCCTGCCCTTCCCCTAACCCTCCCCCTTAGGAAAGGCACAAAGGGGGCTGAGCTGGTGGGACTAGAGCATATCCCAGCCATGGGACATGGTGGTGTGCCCACACATCCCAGCACTCCATGGGAACACATCCCAGCTGCTGTTTTGAGACACTCACAGGGACACCTGATGCAGCCTCGAGCTGTAAATGATGAGTCAGGCTGAGTGTGAGCAATAAAACACCTTCCCTGGAGCTAGCAGGAATTCCCAGTGGCAAAGAGGAGCTGTAGGAAGGCTGACACTCCAGACCTGCTGCCTCTGATCCAGCAAGGGTCAGACCTGAGTGTTATTTGTCTGACACTCGCCTTCATCTGCAAAGCCTGAAACCTGGTTTTGAAAATGATGCTTCATTGTCTCACGGGCTTCAAAGGAGATTTCTTTGAAAGCAGTACCATGAATCTCAACATCACTTTGTTATGCTTTTACAACTCAAATTTCATCCCTAGAAGAAGGGCAAGGATTGCATGTCATGTGTAACTGCAAAAGTATCCAAGTAGAATAGGAAAAAACATTTAATTGAATGCTGACACAACTGGGATGTATGAAGAAACTATAGCTGTAAATGCATTTATAGGTAACCAAGTTTCTGCAACAGGCACTGGAAATGTTTGATGATCACTGTGGGTTCTGTGGTTCTGGGCTGTCTGGACAAACGTGACTTGGAAGTTCTGTGTTCTCACCACCTGAAAACTAAAATTCTTCAAGATGTCCAAGCAGAGCATTTGGAACTGAAACATTTGAAATCAAGCAGTTTCTGTAAAAATGTAGGTTTTGTTTTTACAAAATGGCAGTGCTGATGTCAGAGTGGCTGCTCCAAAGCGAGGGATAAGCAGGAGAAAGGAAAGGTTGCAGACCTGGCTGTACATTTTTCTGCTTCATCTCATTTGAAGGAATATTTCAGATTGTTGGTCAGTGGGGAAGATGCATTTCTGCTTTACACAAAGTCCATGTGGAGCCCAGCTCTGAGGCAGAGGAGGAGGCACTGCCTGAGCCAGGGGTTATGGGGGAACTTGTTCTGACTTTCTGTTCACACACAATTAAACCTCTGTGAGGCAGCAGCTCCCACTGGGAGCAGCTCTCACTGTCGAGAGGGAGATGATGGGGAGAGCAGGCTGTTCTGCCCCTGCTTTGTTTCTGGACCCCAGAGAAGTGCAGCATGACCTTAATTATATGAAACGGGCAGTTTCGACATCTTTTTCAAATTACAGAACTGAAACTCTCAAATCCTTGGTGAATTCATCTCATTTTAGATTTGGTGAACTGAGGAGCTCTTCACAGAGAGATGCTCCTTCCACATCCTGGGTCTGCATGGGGCTCAGCTGTGTTCCAAATCCATTATAGTCTTAGAATATGCTTCAAAATAACGCTCTGAACGTCTTGTTTTCTTTCTCTTCCATAAGCAGAGCCATCAGTGCTTACTGAGAACAGGGCTGCAGCCAAGTAAATATGGTCTTTCTATATAGTGAGCAAGCCACACTTTTCAGATATGATGTTCCCAGAAATGGTAGCAGGCTTTTCAAAATTGAAAACCTCTGGACATTTTATTTATGCTCCTCTGTTAACAAATGCCTCGTTTGATTGCTTTTAAATGTTGTGTTTCTGGAATGGAAATAGAATACTGGCATTAAATTCTGTATGTGTTATTATTTCAGCTTAGGAGAAAGATGGAAGATTTTTTTTTTAAGACTTGATTGTTTTAAGATCATTGTAAAACCAAATGTTTAAATACTGACTGTTATAACTTACTTCCAATACTCTGCAGTAATTGGTAGAAAGCCTGAATCTTTTTTCTGTGACTTCTTAAAAAGTTCTTAGTTGATTGAAAAGTTTTTTGTCAAAGTCTTGGCTATCTTGTGTCCAAGACCCTGGTGAAAATCTCTTGCAATCTGGAGTTTCTCTGATTTGTAGTGTTGCCTTTTACCTGGACAGACTTTTCTAATAGTGAAAAACAAACCTATAGACAATTTGCTTATCATGAAGCCATGCAGAAGTGGGATTTGGACATATTTTAGTTTACATGTCTGATACAAAGGTTTGGAGGAAAGGGAATAGATGCCAAGCATTGGAATAGAATGCTCTGAAAAGTGCTTTAGGTCTGAATAGTTCTCTGATTATTGGCAAAATGTAAAACTCCACCTGATGTGGAGCAGGTTCTGTCCATGTGAGCAGTTATTGGTTAGCCAGGACCTTTTTCTGGTGCCCAAATTTTTGCTCTTCAGTGGATCTGGACTTGTCTGAAAAGATCTTTCAACTAACCCAAGGGCCAGATCTAACAGTTTTTTCAATTTACCTTTTTTAGAATGTACTGAGATGTAAAATTGTATTCTCTATCAAGTGAAATGTCATTATTAAATCTGTGCTGCATTCTGCTTTTTCAAGTCTGCAAGTAGTTCTGAGGTGGAGTTTCTTCTGAGATGGGATTTGCATGATCAGTTGCAAGAGAAACACAGGTATTTACATTCCTATTCCACTTCCAGATCTTCAACTTGTCCTAAAAATTAAGGGGTGTTTTGATTTGGTTTTTAATAAGTATTTTTATAGTTACCTGAAAAGCCTGAAATGAGGAATGAGTTACAAACATCCATCCAACTTTTTCTGTGTGGTGAAAAGAGTTAGAAACCTCTGGAAAAACTTAGTGCAAAGCTTTTAATTGGCATTTAAAATGTTTATCGCTACTTTACTCATAATTAGTGTCTAAATTTGTCAGCTCATATGGCATAGCTGCAGCTTCTTAAATCAGAAATACTTTCTGTTTTCTATCCAGCTGGTTTCCTGTAAAGGGCTGAATTATTCTAGCTTTTATGGGTCATTGTTAAACATAGCAGGAAGGGTCATTGTTAAAAATGTTTTCAGAACTTTGATAACCAGTTTATCAACTGATTCACATGTTTAATCAGTTAATAGGTTTTCCTTTTCAGTGCATGGGAATTTCTTTGTTTATCTTAACTGAGTAACTGTTTCTACAGTGGAAAGAACTGTAGTTGACTGATAATCTTTTCAAATATGTGGAGTTTGCTCTTGTGACACAACTTGCATGGACAGATCCTGCACTGTTACTCCTAAGTCTGTGTTTGTAGGGAAAGGTCCCTCAGAACAAGGGTTTGCATGTGCATGGAAGCCCCAGATGGTCTGGTATTCTGGGGATATAGGGCATGGAGCAAAAGTCATCAGGTACTTTATGATAAAGCTTTTGATGGTGTTTGTTTATTAAAAAAAGAGGGGTAAGTGCTTTTGAGAAGTGCCAAACATTTGTGGTTCCTCTGATGCCTTGGCAAGAAGTTTTTTGGCAACATATTTTATCAAAAGTGTCAAAAGGCACGTGTTTAGCATGAAATATCTCCAGGAATCACCAACCATCCTGTGCCTCTCTGGGCACCTGTCTGGGGGCTGCACCACCTTTCTGCTGAAAAGCTTTTTTGCTAATCTCCCATCTGAGCCTGCCAAGGCACAGTTTTTGATGTTGCCCCTTGTTCCAGCATCTGTTCTCAAACAAGAAGTCTGGCTCTGTCATCACTATAATCTCTCTCCAAGTGAGGGAGTTGTACTTACCTCCTCTTTGATAACCTGTTATTAAATCACCAGCTCTTCATCAGGCCCAAGAGGCCAAGGCCACACTCAGATGAAGCCCTCAATTGCAGAGAGCACTCTTGGCTCATGTTCAGCTTGAAGAAGGCTTTTTTCCACCATCCCCATTGTAATAAGTCCAGTCTGCTCCTGTGTTTATAAACAAACTTGAGGCCAGGCAGAGCTGTAAACTTTATTTTGCTTTTTTCAGAAAATAAATTCAATTATGTTTGTTTTCTACGTAAAGTGCAACTTGGCATGGAATAATATACAGCAATAAAGTTGCAAAATGTGAGTTTACCTAACATTTATCTGCCTTGAAATTGCAGATATTTGGAGCGCCCTGTGACCCTCAATTGAGTTCACAGGAGAACAATGTTCATGGAGTCACAGCAGCTCCTGGGAATTGGCATCTGTGAGAAAGAGTCAGCAGCTTTTTCTGTGTATTTTGGATTTTTAGGTATATTCATTCCTGTTGCTACAGGAAGGAAATGTGTTGAGATGAACACAAGCCCAAGTAAAACTCAAATTATACTGGAAACCCTGACACAAGGGTGTTATTGGGATGCCTCTGGCTGAGGAAAGCACTGCACACATTGTGGCTCACATCTCCAACTATAAATTCCTCCCATAAACAGCAGAGAGGTGAAATTCTTAGATTAGCCATAGGAAAGGAGTTTTTCCAACGGGGATGGCAAAACACTGGCACAGATTGCTCAGAGGGGTGGTGGATGTCTCCTTCTTGGAAGTGTCCAAGACCTTGTTGGGTGGGAATTAGTGGAAGGTGCCCTTGCTCATGTCCTTTAGAAGACCTTCCAACTCAAACTATTCCATGATTCTCTGAAATGAAGTCTGTTCTGTCCTGTTGAGAGAGTGCTGGGAATGCTGATGGAGAACCACAACTGGGCCTGGATATGTCCCAGGAAAAAGGTCTCTCCTAGAGCCTGCCAGTCCTGGATTGTGTTAAACCAGGGCAGGACTGTGCTGCCATCCAAAGTGACTGCTCTGTCAGTGCCGTGAGAGAGAATGAGCAGGGAGGAGGCTGCAGGGGTTTGTTCTTTCCTGTGGCCACCAAAAAGCAGGAGTTGGTGGCAGGGAAGCTGTGGAATCTTGTGGGTATGGATGAGAAGAAAGCAGAAGGTTGGATACAGGCAGTTGTAAAACTTGTGTTGATTCAGTCACTGTTTCATATGGAGCATTAATTCAATGTTTTATTTGATAAAGCAAAACTTCCTGAGCCTTGAGTAGGATATTTAACTGTGGATATTGAAAACCAGGGATACCAATCTTGCTTATGCTGTTTGAGTAGTTACCTGTTAGAAATAATATTTTATCAAAAGAGATGCTTATTTTAAAAATACTGCTGTGAAATGTGGGGAAGATAAATGAAGTGCTACATTTGAAACCATTTTTTTTTAAATTTATTGTCATTTCTCTGTTCTACTAAAAATCTCCTCTGTAATGGAAAGCCAGAAAAAAAATCCGATTGTCCAATTTGTTGCTGGAGCTTTCTGAAATTTAAACCCAATTCATTAGGTACAACGTAGGTGTAGAGCGTGGGCAGTCATTAGGATTTCAACAGCAAATAATGCAGCCCATGAAACATCAGACTTATTTCCTTCTCATGTAAAACACAGTAATGCGTTTCACCCTGGCTAAATGTGCTCTTGAGCTTTTATGTCAGAGTGAATCATGATCTAACGCTCACCAGATTAAATCTAAACGTTGCAGTATTTCCTTTCTAATTCTGGCTCTTCCCACTAGGATAATATTATTTGTCTCGTCAGTTATGTGCAAGTGTGAATGAGATGTACTTTTCACATGTGTGCAAACACCCATGGAAGCGCGGCCCAAGGGGCCGGGGCTCCGCGAGGGGAAAAGCCCTCTGGATAATTAGGTAAAACGCATAATAAGATCCATATCCATAGGGCCGGCGTGGCCCAAAAGACTTTTATTTGTGTGAATTCCTGGTACAGACGGGCAGGATCTCTGTCCCTCTCCAGGGAGGACCTTTGGGCCCACGCCCGGCGGGCCCCGAGCCGCCGGCGCAGCCGAGCGGGCGCTGAGCGGCTGCGACAGCGCGGCCACCGCGGCCACCTGCGCCCAGG
>VWYI01031724.1:1433830-1555191 GCA_013399455.1 Anthoscopus minutus
TGGCAGCAAACGGGCCCAATTAGCAGCCCTGAAAGCCCCTCTCCAGCCAGCCATCACTAACACGCCAGATAAAATTTGACATCTTTCCTCCCCCCCCAGCTCCCCCTGCCCCGAACGCCAATTAATTGAAATGGTTTTGCTGAGGGACTGTGGCTCTGCTGAAAAGGCAGAGGACTTTGGTTGGGTAATCAGCTTAAATACCGGCCCGTTTCCTGCCCTTGCTGCTCCAAACTTCCCATTTGGGAGACATAAATACTGGTTTTATTTTAAAATCTTTTTTATCTCCAATTTCCTCCCGTTCTTCTGATGGGCTTCATGTATGACTCCATTTCAAAGGGCAGGATGGTGCAACCAGTAAAGTGGATGCAGACAGGAACTTTTAAGTTCAATGTTGATTGCTTTTATTGGAAGGAGGGGGTAATGAGGGGTTTCACATGGAAAAGGTACATCTTCTCTGACAGTCACAAACTGGTGATAATTAGGAAGAAATCCAGATTCATTTTTATACTTTTTAAACACTCCTGCCTAAACAAGCATTTTGCATCATCTGCTGCAGTAGCAGAGCAATGATTTTTTTGAAGTTAAAAAGAGGTTAACAGCTCATTGTGTACATTTTAAAAAATATATTCACCTGAAGACATGCCAGGATCTGGGTCAGCTTTAAGATAAGCTGTGAAATGCCAATATTCTGTAAAGACAGAAGCAACTGTAATTCAGTATAATACATAGTTCAGTTTCTGCCAGGGTTGGATTATTCACTTTTCATTGCTCAAGGGAATTGCTATGGAGGGGATGAGCTTTGTGGGGTCAGGGTCTTTGCTCAGGTGAAAGACTTGAGGGTGTTTAATTTTAGGAGGGTAAACTGGAAACATTCCTGTTCTTCGAATTATGTGCCCACACCATTTTTTTCCTGTATTCACCATGAAGGTTTTGTCCATCAGACAAAAACTGATGGGAAATTGTGTTTTCTAGGAGGAGAATTTGGGGTCAGTTTGGGATCACTGCTTTTGAGTATGTTTGACTCTTTTAAATAGCAAATATTTCTCTAACTTAACATTCTCTCTTTTTCTTAACAGGCAGCAGCAGTTGACCTAGAGAACAAACTGCCTTCCAGCCACAATCCCATCCTGTGGCTGATCCAGAGCCTTGGGAATCAGGCACATGGTGACCTCCAGAGATGGCGCAGCCAGCAGCAAACCCACAGGACCTGCAGTGACACGGCCCAACAAAAGTCAGTGTATCACCCTCTTTCCAGTTGACACATCAGCTCTCAGATATTCCCTCCCACCCTTTTTAGGGAACTGCTCAAACTGCCCCATGTTTTTACCAAAAGCTGACTCTTCAGAGGAATCAGAAAATCATTCATGGACTCCACACAGATTTCTGGAGGCAGGTCCATGTCACCTGTTAGGGGAGGTTCATCCTCTTTCAAACCCAAGTCAGGACCCATGTGGGTGTTCTGGGATTTGCATGGATTGTCAGGAATTGTGTTAGAACACAGTGTGTGGTTGGCAATCTGTGTTCAGGACCCAAATGACATCTTCTGGGGAGTGCTTAGAAGCTCTTCCAATGCCAAGGAGAAGTGATCTGTAGGAAAATCAAGCTTTTCATCCCACCTTTTTATTTCAAAAGGAAGGGGCTGGCTGGTGTTTATGTTAATCATATTATCTGACTGGAAATGGCTTTGGGTTCCACATCCAGAGTTTCCTATCCAACAACTGGACTCAGCTCAGCTCCAGCAAGGGCTGTAAATTAAATTGACAGACATGCAAGACTTGCATAAGAACTTCTCAGCCCAAGCTTAGGAAGCTGACAACAGTCAAGCTTTCCTAAGCATGAACAGTAATGGTCAAAGGGTGATTTTTTTGGGGAGGAAGGTGCTGTGTTCTCCACCTCATGGCAGCAAAGCCAGGGTCCCCTTCCATCTATCCCAGCCAGAAATGGATAACACCTTTTCCTGACTGGATTTTAGAGGAAAAGCATGATCTGTTCCCAGGTGTTTGAGAACTGAAGAATTACCTTTTTTTAATGTATTTTATTGATGTCAGTTTATACATTTATTACCTTTTTTAATGTTAGCTCTGTGTGTTGCTATTTCTCCAGTGCCAGTTTTCTAGCTCTGCTTAATGATGAATCATGAACATTAACTTTACATATGTGTAATGCTTATATATATATACACATATATATTTATACAAAAATCTGGGTGGTGGCAGGGAGAGACAAATTCTGTCTGGTCCATCTTTTGTTTGGATCTAGTTGCCATAGAAACACTAGGATCAATTTTGACAGACTGAAATACTACAAATTACACTGTTGGATGACCTCATTACACAGGGCTGGCACGTTGGGTTGCAACATTGCTGAAAGGAAAAGCGTGAACGCTGCAGGAATTTCTGCTCCATGGAAAAATGTTATTTTTGGATTCTTCAGGAAGGCGTGCACATAAAACCACTGGTTCCCTGGTGAGTGACTGGTCCCTGAGACCAGCACAACTTTCATCTTAATTTTTGGTTGTGGTAGGTGATGTCATATTTGGCCATACATTTCCTTAAGCTGCAACTGGCATCTCACTGAGAAAGACCTTCATGTTTTCCTGTTAAACACTGAGGTAACTGATTTCTTACAGGAAGACTGACAGAATGAGATTTTTCTTCCTTTTTGGTGTCATCTGCTACCTGTATGCCGTGGTATTGACACAGCTGACATTGGTTTTGTGGTTTTTTACCTTACTGATCAATTAAGAAGCATTGAACTATGCCATGTGTCTCAAAACAGGTTTGTGCTGGAAACAAATGCCTCTTTAATTCCTGGGCAATGTGCTTTAGGATGGATTCTCAGTTGCAATAGGAGGTCCCTGCTGCATGGGGACAGCTGTGACATCTCAGGTTGCTCTGGGTTTCCCTTCCATCCCATTTCCATGCTGATATGGGTCTTGCAGTTTGACTCAGGGAAATGTCTCATGCAACTTTACTGTTGTGTAGTAAAAGACACGTTTAGTACTGGGTTTTATTTAGAGCCATTCATATGTTGGTATTATTTGTACACAGGGAGACAACGTGTGTGAATTGGCAAACAGTTCAGCCATTCTGTTTTTCTTCTAGTCAAGAATATTACTCTTGCTCTATCTAATCTAGAGTTGTAAATTGCAGCAGAGGTACAAATCCAAAACAAACATTCTGAAGAATTTAAATGGAGTAGAGCCCCAATTTCCATTTCAGTTCTCTCTCTGTTGTCCAATTTGTTAAATGCAAGTGGTCCCATGTGTGAGTAGCATGACTGCCAGAAGCACTCTGCAGCCATCTGCTTTTCTGGTAAGTTCTTGATTATTTCTCTGTCCAGTTTTCTATCCAAAATTAGAACTGGCAACCCAATTGGTTGATTAATATTGTATTTTTTATCATTTAACATTTTCAGCTTATGGCTAGGAAATGTCAGCAAGGTCATAAAATGCACAAGAAATGGACTTTCCTTCTCAACACCAGCTTTGCCATGGTAGAACTTTTTTACCACATTGTTTCAGGACTTCAAGAGCAGCAAGGGAATTGAATAAGAAAAGTTTTACTGTTTATGGGTAACACCAAAATGGAAGGAAAAGACAAAAGAGCCTGGATTAATCTGATGAGCTGCCTTGGCCATGTGAGGAGCTGCCAGGCACTGATAGAAGCATTCACATTAGAGCTGAACTTCAGGCCAGCACTGCATACAAACCCCAGCTAGAGGACTAGAAGGAACCACTGGATCTTTTAGAGTCTGTGGTTTATTTGGGCTGAATTGTAGGATTTAACACACTTTGGAAGTGAAGGGGAAGTTGGCTCTGAGGCACCCCAGAGGATTCCTGAATCCTGGTGGATGTTGTGGGCAGAGCCTTTCTCTGCTTGTGCAGTTTCAAGGTTTCAGTTCATGAGTTACATCAGTTGACAGAAACAGAAAGGTTTTAGATGCTTAAAGCAGAAATTCTACTGGAAACACTGTGAGACAAGCAGAGGGTGAGTGCAGACTCTGGGTCATTGCCCTGGTATTGCTGCAGTAACTCCCTGGTGCATGACACTTTTGGACTGGAGTGTGCTGGGTGTGTCCCAGGTGGGAGCCAGAGGAGGCAGAAATGGATGAGCCCTGTAGTCCAGACTTGGCCAGTGAGATTGCATGAGAAAGAGTAATTTAGTATTCTTTTGTTTGGGTTTTTTTCCCCCTTTTAAATCATTTGCATCAGAATTTTGGTCTGATCAGCTGCATCTTGGGAAGTGCAACAGGACAGTGGTTGAAATCTCACCTGCAGAGGTTTTTGGTATTTCCAGCACCTCCTCAAACTGCAGAGGGGATGAGTGAGAAAGGGAAGGGCTCCTGGATGCAAGCTCACCTTGTGAAATGTGCCATATTCTGATGTTATTGATGGGGAGGGTGGCTGGTCCCTAACACAACCTCAGTCCCTACATTCATCCTTGGCATTTTTCCTGCTGTGTAGGTAACATTAAAATGTTTCTTTCAAACCTAAAGATCTCTGGAAACTGAACTCTCTTTGCATTTCCAGAATTATCCTCTGACTGGTTGTGAGACATGGGGTTTTATATTATGCAGAAAGTCAGAAGTTCACCAGACTCTGGAGGTTTCAGAGCTGCTGTGGAGGGTGGGCAGCTCTGGCTGGGCTGCAGCTCTCCATGCTCAGGCAGCTGATGGCCAGAGTGTCACAGTGACAGGGAAAGGCAGCCATTGTCCAAATACACAAAGTCTCAACACATTAAAAATATTTTTGTTTTCAATTATAATGGAGGAGGGGGATAATTTAACAAGTGAGGATGTGATGGAAGCCAGCCAGGCTGGGCTTTGCTAATATCTGAATTAGGCTGTTGAAAAATGTTCTAAATCCACCAGAAGATCCTGAAAGTTCAGCTCTCCCCAGTTAAAATTAGTGGTGATAGTATTGGGCCCTCTATTACTTTTTTATGTGGTGTTAAAAATTACTTTCCCATATTTCCAAAGCCATTATTGGATCTTTTCAAAGCATGTTGTGAAATCATTGTGTGCATTACTCAAACGACTTGTCCATATGTACAGTAGGGTAGTACAATATTTGGGCTTTTCCCTTTTGTTTGGCTTCTAAAAAACAAAGACAAACCAAAAATCTTTCCTCCTCTCTCCATTTTAATTTTTTTCCAGGTAGAATGATGGCAGACATGCTCAGCTCAGTTCCATATGACATACTGCTTACTGGAATAAGCAATTTAGTTCTCTGCCCTTTTACTGTAAACTTGGGTTTGTTTTTTATGTATTTGTGATTTCCTTTAAACCATTTATAAACATGTTAGAAATACCATTTCATGACTCTATTAATAATCAGAGCTCTTTATATAGGTTCTTTAGGAACCTTTCTGTCTAGTAGGAACAATCTATGATAAACAAACACCTCCAAACTCTTCCTGCTGCACAAATATTCACTGCATTGTTTAGGTATTCCTTAGAGCATTCTGCCTTTGGTCAAAATGTTGTAGTCAGGGATTTAACTGGTAATTGTTATTTCCAGGAAGATTTTTTTTTATTATTATTTTTTATTGTTGTTTTAGAGTACAAAAAGAAGTCTTTTTTGCAACAACATTCATGTTGCATGAAAAAAAAAGACCTTGAATCTTTTTGGACAATTGTGAGAGTTGGGATTTTGGTGCCAGATGCAGAAGGCTGCAGGATCAGGCCTGCTCTGCCTGATCCAGCAGAGCCAAGACAGTGATTCACTGTCCTGGACTTGGTGACCTCCAGAGGTCCCTTCACACCTAAATTATTTCATGGTCCTGGAAGGTTCCCTGTGCTGCTCTGGCACTTGGGCTCCTGTCTGAGCAGATTCATCTCACTGCACCTGCAGAAAAGGGAGGGAAAAGACCTGAGGATTTGTGCAGTTAGCAGTGAAGGGCTGGTAAAAGTTCAAACTGGTGTAAAGGAGCAGCAGGATTGGGTGAGGGGAAGTGCAGGTGGAAAAACAAAAAGGAGAGAAGGTTGTGGGACAGGCTGTGGGACAGCAGCATCAGCTGTTAGACCAGCTCAGCTCTAGTGTTGGTAACAGAGAATTTTCTGAATTCTGCCTTTGCCCTTTGAGAGGTTCAGTTTGTTACTTGTCTTATACTTCACCTGTGCTTAACTCTGAGTGTTTGCTTGGCCAGAAGGATGGGAAGTTGCTGAACAGTGCTGGAACATCTGAGTGCCTTGTGACAGCACTGCAGAGAAGGGTGGTGTCACCCAAGAAATGAACTCACAGAGATGGAGGACTTCAGCAGCAAGGAACATTTTCTTAGTGCTTTCTTCCTTCTAAATGTAAAATTCAGGCACCAGCTTAGCTGTGATAACCTTTTCATGACCTGTCCTGGCTCTTACACTTTCACCTGTTAAAATAAATGACATTTATTAAAAAACCCCAGTCACAATAACACCAAACCTGGATTTTTTTAGGGCATAAATCTACCACTTCAATTGCAAGAGCCTGTCAGTGAATTTCTGACACCAAGTTATGTTATTTAATGAGTGCTATTAGGTAGTTCTGTCACTTAATAGGATTGAGGGTTGGAAATGCCATGTAATATCACTTCACTGGAGAAAAAATCAACAAACAGCCCTCACTAAAAACCTCGTGTTGCCTTTGAAGTCAGTCAGAGCTGCTGTCACTTCAGAGGGAACCCGCAGGGCTGTTTTCACTCCCATTTTAGGGGAGGCAACAGTTATTCTTGGCAATTTACAGTAGGGGCACTCAAAAAAATCTCCCACCATCTGACTGGGAGTGAGGAAATAGAATAGTTATGGCAAAAAAGGACATTTGAAGGCTCCTGTCTGTAATTATCATCTCGTTCAAGGAAATGGGGATATGGGCTCTGCCCAGGAAAAGTGCTAATGGGCATTATTGTCATGGGTTGGCATTTGCACTTGGGTGCCACCTAAAATCCCTGGGTGAGGTCTGGGCTGCCTTATGTCCCTTGGAATTAGTGGGAGCTGGTTTTATCCTGACAACCTGGTGGTCATGGAGTCACCTGTGT
Organism: Anthoscopus minutus; assembly: GCA_013399455.1. NCBI lineage: Eukaryota > Metazoa > Chordata > Aves > Passeriformes > Paridae > Anthoscopus > Anthoscopus minutus. The sequence continues at coordinate 1,440,844 of VWYI01031724.1, forward strand.
CCCCCATGTCCCTCTGGATGAGTTCAGGCTGCATCTTTGTCGGAAGAAGTTGTGCAAGAAAGTGCTGACAGCCAGGAGAAAGCAAGATGGAGACTTTGGCAGCTGAAATTCTGTTTCAGGTATTACTTTGCACACCAGGGCAGCTTAAATCCATCAGATTTTTATCTCCTGGTGTTTTCCCCTGGAAAGAAAAAAGGCTTTTTTCTCCAGAGAGGATTCCCCAGCTCACTGGGAGAACAGACACCAGCTGCAGGTACTACTGAGGAGAGCAGAGGGAGGAAATGTCCTCCCCTTAGAGCCTGGGGCTGAGCGTAGTTGGTGGCACACTTTTCATCCAGAAAGTCAAATTCTCTCTTTGATGCTGGTGTCCAAAGTGTAGCAAAGGAACTAAAATCCCTCTGCAGCAGCTGAGCAACTTAAGTGGGTTAAAACCAGAAAGATTAGATTCCCTGGGAAAGTTTAATGAAAAAAGGTGTTTTGCCTTTCCTATTAGTTTCGTTTTTAAGTCCCTGTGAGAGTTCTGGAGTTAAACACGCTGTCAGTACCTCCATGAGGAGTCCCACGTGTCTTCAGATCTTTCCTTAACTTGGCTTCCTGTGTTTGCAGGTTGTGAACTGGTGGCTGGTGCAGAGGATGACTCTGTGTTCTTTAAATTCTGAATTTCCCAGTCTGTTCCTTCTGGAGCCTGTGTGCAATAGCAAATAAAATCTCAAATAATTTGGAATAAGGGGAGCTACAACATTATATCCAAACCCATTGTACTGCTTTGCTTTCTACCAGACTAGGAGCTGAAGTGAAAAATTCTGGCTAAATGGTGAAATATGTGTAATAAAATAACAACTAAAGACATCAAAACTTTTTAAAGCTGTGGCTGTGGAGGGCCCATCCCATGTGAGCCCATGGAAAGACCCTGTGCTGTACCTGGAGACAAGGAACATTCCAGCAGTGAAATACAGCTTCCCTGACATCCCTGACACAAGTCTCTCTCACCTCGGGGCAGTCAGGATTCCATCACAAATCCCACTGAGCCCATTTCAGCCACCACAGGCTCTGTGCAGTGGAAGTGAAAAAGTCCCACATAATGGATTCAGTGTTTCCAAAGGGATCTGGAAGCTGGGAAGTCGATGTTCTTCAGTCCTAAGCTGTACTTCAGGGCTTGAGATACACTCAACTCTTTCCTGTAACAAATCAGATTTGTCATTACTTGAAAAAGTGCTGATAGAGACCTAGGGAGAAGTTAAATCCTCTACAAAACTTCATGAAATAATACCGATGGTGATGTTTAAAAAGTGAATTAGGCTGCAGTATCCTTATTTCTTCCCTTATTTCAACTGTTCTCCTGTGTGTGACAGGTTTTGGAAATAAAGCTGGATCTAGGGACTGAGGTCTTTCAAAGGCAGGACTTCTGAAATTTCATTTTAGATGCTTCACTTTTGCAGAGTTACTCAAATTTCTGTGGGGCTGTTTATTAGTGGGTGTCCAGTTCAAAGTGTTTCCAAGGGGGATTTGTGATTGAGGAGAAAGTGGGTTAGGCAAAAAATGGATTTGTCAGGAGTATTAAGTTTGTGCTGCATTGCAGCTGAAGACAGGCTGCATAAAACTTGTCTTGTGGGTCAAAATGAGAGGGAAGTGAAATCCCAGGGTCTGAACCCTCAGCATAAAGAAGGTTTATTAATTGCAGATCTTTATTTCAACCTTGACACTGGGTTCTAAATAGAAAGTTCCCAGCAAAGCTCAGTGAAATCCTCCTGGGATAGGTCATTTTTGGAATAATCCAAACATGACTTGGGCTAGCTCCTTCTGTTCAGGAAGCTGCCCAGGTCCCTGGTTTAAGCCAGACCCCATTTTTAGGGATTTTCTGTGTAAGGAATTGCAATGTGCAACCTCGGGAAGCCATCGTTGCACAAATAGCTCCGCTGTAGGGATATCCAGATTGAGCATACATCTGTTCCCTCTGATTAAATAATTTTTGCATTCATGGACCCCCTGAAATCTTCAGGGCAAAGAGCTTCCCATCAGGAGATGTTTATGCAAAAATTGAGATGGGAAATGAGTGAAGGCTGATGTTTGTGTTGCCTGAGGGGCAGCTGCTCAGCTGGACTGACAAGAGTTAACACTCATCACATCACCCAAGAGCCAGCACAAGCCTTGTGCCTCCTTAGACAGTGGCCATTAATATTTTGACACATATTTTGGTTCTTTCATCTCAGAAAGTAATTACTGAGTCCAGTAAATCAAAACCAAAGCCGTGCAAGGCCTCACCCTGAGAGGACCACCTTGCTAAAACCACGCTTAATGTGATTCTAATTACAAAACATGTGTTGATAAAGAGCTGAGATTTCAGTGTCCTTTGTGAAATGTCATCCTTGTACATCAGAGACTCTGAACACTCAGTGTGTCCACGTGGGGTGTGAGGGAATCACCTCCTGTTGGGAGAGGCACGAGGGGGAGCAGCGTCACTGAGCTGTGCCTGTGCCTGAGTGCTGCCAAGGCTTTGTTCCCTACTTCAGCCTGGAAAACCATTCACAAGGTTTAAATGGGACTTTTAAAGTGCACCATGAGCTGATTTGGCACAGTGAACAAATGAGAATCGGAGAGAAAGGAATACAGGGGTGTTCTGTAGAACACTCCTAAACACCAACAGTCATCTTTTTTTGAATCTTCAAATTTCTTATGTCAATCCATTTCTCTTTTGGAATATTCTCTTTCTTAAAAAAGATGTATTGCTTTGGAAAAATGCCCAGAGTGCAGTTTGTGGTGGTGTGTCCAAAGGATGTTCCCAAAAAGCAAGCAAGGCTGCTGTTAAGTGTCAGTTCATCCTGAAATAATTGTCTGCTGTTGGCACAACAGAAATCTCATCCCACTCTCTTAATCTTCCAGATATTTGTTGCTGCTGCCTCCCCTGCTCCAGCATCAGGCTTCAGGGCAATGTCCTGGACCAGAAAACTGATCCAGCTAAGAACTAGCCAGACCATAAATAAATAAATAGATCCCCAAGTTGGCTTTAAACCAGGCTGAAGTGCCTCTACAACTTGCAGCAGGACAGAACCTTTAAACTTTGCCCACAAAGATCCAGGTGGGAGTCATGCTGAGGAATGAATCACTGGAACTTTGACTTTCCCAAAGGAGCTGCTCCTTGCGCTGGTCCCCTGGCCAGGGTGAGTGGCCACATCCACTCACCAGAGCAGGTTTTCCACGTGGGAGCTGGCCTGCATTAGCATTTTTTCCATGGGCTCAGGCTGAGAGAGACAGGTTCCTTCACATGCTCCTGGATCTGCATGAGAGCAGCCTCCAGGGAGAGCTGGAGACACCACGGGCTCCACTGCTCTGGAGGAGCCCCGAGCGGCTGGTCCCGAAGGTTCTGGCTGCTCTCGGGACCTTCAGTTCTTGGGATGTCCCTGGGCAGGGCTTGGAGGTGATTTATGTACAGCTGTGTTGGGAAACAGCACTGCTGTAAGTGGGTTTTCCTAGCTAACCAGGAAATTTTGGAGTTTTCTGGGACTCCTGGGTGAAAAGACTTTAGATATTTATTTATTTTTCCATTTGAAGCAACAGGACAATGCTCCTCCTACTTACATCCTAAATAGGAAGTATTTATGTTTTAGAAGACTTTTTGTTTTCATATATTCTGTGTAAAAGAAAGACAAGGGTGAATTTGATCTTCCCTCTCCTCCCAGACATCTCTGGCCATCAGTACATCCATATTAATGGACAGGTTTGGATTTTAGAAGATACATGACCGATTTTTTCAGCCGTGTTATAAGAGGGAGGTTCTGGCTACTGCTTCCAGCTGCTGATGTGGGGTAGGGATGGCTGGTACTGAGACCCTGAGCAGAGCAGAGCTTTGCCTAAGCCCAGAGCCATTAGGCTGAGTCTTCTGGGTCCATTCCAGCCAGCTGCTGATATTTCCTCTGCAGTTTCAATCGGGTTAGATACTCATCTTCTCTTCCTGTTCCAAACTCCTGTTTAGTGCTGATGTGTCCTCTTCACCCACTGCCAAGTTCCAGCACAGTGGTGGTGAAGCCAGCCCTAGTCTGTGCTGGGGTTTTTAAACCTTGGGAGAAGTTTAACCCTTTGTCTCCATTGAAATCACGGGGATGTTTGCACCTGAATCTCTTAATGGCTTGGGGAATTTCAGAACTGCAGCCACTGAAAGGCCAAGCTGGAGCCCAAGGCAGTTCCAGACCCTCTTCAAGGTGCAGAGTGATCATTTAGAATCTCTTTGGGAATGCCTGCAATAATAAGGGTTAATTTTTCTCTGGCAATTTAATTGGCAAAAATGTTTCATAAATGGCTATTGTTTTCCAAAAGGAGCAGATTCCTTTTGCTGTTGGGTTTTTAAATCCTTGGAGATACAATATATACAGACACCACACTTGGTTATCCACATAGACTTGGTTTATTTGTGTTTGCCTGCTTAGTGCAAACTCATTACTCTCCAGGAAAGTCCTTTGTTGACACAAAAAGACACTGGGGAAATATAATTTTTTTTTTTTACAATAAAGTCTTGTATTCATATAAAATGTTTCTCATTGGTAAAACAAAATAAAGAACCCAGAAGCACTGGCATGCAAAAGTTAAGAGCTTCTAATACAGTTCATGTGTCATAGCAGTGTGGCCATCTAATGAGGAGCCTAATACATTTCAAAAGTCTAATAACAGCTCAGTGACTTTGGAAAACCTTAAAAAGTCATTGTCTGAGAGCATGAGGATGAATAACTAATAAACTGAAATGTATTTACCTTTAGAACAATATGTTTTGTTCCTCTAAGTGCAAGCTTTGATCCATTGAAAGGGTTCTGCTCATTTCTAAGGCAGGGAGTCAAACTGGAATTCAAACTTTAAACTTGGTAAAGGAATTGTATGTACAAAAGCATTTTGCAATTAAAAAAGGGCTGAAAATGCAGCAACTTGCTGCATCATTTGAGAAATGTACCCCATAGAGAGAGTTTAGATTCTGGGGGCAAACACACACAGGTTCTGTTCCAAACCCCTTTTCAGTGTGCATTCCCAGGATGGCTTGAGTTGGAAGAGACCTTAAAGCTCCTCTTATTCCCCCCCAGCTATGGGCAGGGACACCTTCCACTATCCCAGGTTCCAGCCAGGTGGAACCACTGTCCCAGGCTCCAACCTGGCCTTGGGCACTTCCAGGGATAGGGAGGCCACAGTGAGGTGTCCCAGCTCAGCTGGGAGTGTTGAGGAGGGTGTGATGCCCAAGGTCACAGCACCCTGGCCCTGGCTCAGGCTCTGCCCTGACACAGAGCCCTGGCTTGGGGGGATCCATGTGTAGCATAGTGCACACACTGTTCTGGAGCTCAGTGTGCTACTGGCTGCTAAATTTACAGAGAAAAAACACTCTGCCTGCCAGAATTACATAAATTCCGCTGGTTTCCTATAGACTAAACCTCACATTCAGGTGTGATTACCTCATGCTCACCTCTGCACCTGGGGAGCACTGGAGGCCAGCAGAGAGCCAGAGCCAGCAGGGAGCTGCAGCTCCTGGCTGCTTCAGTGTGTGCAGGGCACAAGTTCAGGGCAGGGGCACCGCGGTGCTTTGAGGTCTGGTTTGGGTTTGTGCAGGTCAGGCTGCCCAGCACTGGCCAGAGCGAGCTCTGCCTGCCCAAAGGCAGTGCTGGGCAAAGGGGACAGTCCCTGCTGTGTCCCCATGTCTCCTCCTCGTGTTCCAGCAGTGGGACTTTGTTATGTGCTGCCATGGGGGTGCCCAAGCTCTGTCACCTGCCCATGTGGAGTCCTGGTCACAGCAGGGACAAAACGGGAGCTTTTCTGCAGGGAAGTGCTCAGAGCCAATAACAGCCAGATCAGGCCAGCTTTATTAGTGACAAGAAGGGCCTTTTTGGCCCAAGCAGGGTTTTCACAGTCATTTTCTGTTTGTGTTAAAACTGGTTGATTTTAAATCAGAGCAATTTTTCTAGGAAAACAAGAATGCATTTACCTCGCATTAAGTAAAACTTGCTTTCTCCACTGTACTAAGCAATGAAGGGCAAAGCCATGACTCTTCTCCCTATGGAACAGAAAGCTGACCTGTGATAAGGACCACGCTGCATTCTTATCTGCTCCATTTTTGCAATGCATTTTGAGCTGAGTGATGTCAGAGGCAGCAGGAAACCAGGTCAGCCTGTGAGACTTGCTGAATTTAGAGGAAGTGCTGCAGGGTCTTCTCTAAAAGCAGCGGAATCCCCTGAGTGTCTCCCCAGAGCCCTAAATCCAGGTGGATTTCTGGTGTTTCAGAGCCTTGCAGCTTTCCCAGCCATTCCAGTGGTGACTGGAAGATGCACAGTCCCTTCACTCTCATGACACATTCTCTGGTGCTCTGTGTGTTTGGCAGCTGGTTTTCCAAGGAAAAGTTGTTTTGTTTGTCTGTGTATCTACAGAAGCTGTTCACCCAAAGGAATTTAACACTCCCCACCTTCTGTGATACAGAGAAGCTGCCCTGACAAGGGAGGTGCCGGGAATATGTTGACTTTGACAAGCTCTCACATCTTGCTAAACATCCAGAATCCACTGAGGCACTGCCATGACTCGACCACAGGCTGTGTCACAAACCAAACCCCATCCAGGTTTCCCTAATGCCTGTGTTCCCAAATTACTGGGTTTACTTTCACCCATCTGTCTTCTTGGCTGGTGCTCCTCAAGAGTTTTGGGGCACCCTCCTTCTCTCTGTTCTTTTCCACTGTTCCTCAAGTCTTGCCTACCCAGGCAAGCCAGAATATTTTTACATAATTGACTTAATTAGCCCAATCAAAGGGGTGATGGCGCAATGAATTGAATATTCAAGCTTTATTTTAGAAGAATGAAGCTGTGCATGTTCTCTTGGGTTACAGCTTTCCTTTAATCCCCTGCCAAGCACTTGACTTGGTTTGTATCGTGACTTGATAAAGAAATGACATCATTAATACAATAATAACAAATCATTTCTATGTAAATCAGTGGACCTTCTACCTGCATCATTTTAATGATTGCCCTCCAGCTCACTTTTTCTTTCAAACAGCATCTTTGCATCCAGTAATAACTATTTGTTCATTTAATTCAGATTATCCTGGACTTGATGAAGGAAGAAAATAGGGCAAACCCTTCAGAAGCTTCAGAATCCAAAGAGATGAGGTGTTATATTGTCTTTTTTTTCAGGTTCTTGCAGTTTTGATTCAAGTTTTAATTTTGGGGGTTTTCCCTGAGTTTTTGAGATTTGGAATCCAAAGTATTCCTCTATTATTGTTACCATTCTGCAATACCCAGATTATTTTATGCTTTCTATAGGAAAACAACATTTCTCACAGTTCAAGTTGTCTCTTGAGGAAAATATGAGGTTTGTGGGGTGATCTGAAGTCAAGTGAAATTTATCTTCATCGAGAACATTCACTGGGGAGAGTTTCCTGTCATCTGGGACTGGAACTGAGTCTTCCCACCTCTTTTCCTGCCTCTGCCTCTAAGTCACAGTCTGGATCTTGTAATTTAATTAACTTTTTAGCATTTGCCTGCAAAACAGGAATGACTATTTTATCCTCACAAAGGAGTGTTAAGAAACTTAATTAAACTCTGCCTTTAAAGTACATCCCTTCATACACTACAAAAGATCAGTGAGCTAACGTATATCACATAGAAATAGCTTTATTCCAAGAGCTTTAAGGGAATGTGTGCTTTGGAAAAGGCCTTTGTGTGCATCTCCACTCGTGGCAGGCTTTTATGTCAACTCACTTCTTTGAGTCAGAAAGCTAAAAGTAGTGATTAATTTCTTTTTGTGCCTGAAAGACAAAGCTCCACAATTAGCAATGTGATAATTAAATTTGTTCAGTGACAATTTGAGCTACCTGGTCATGGCTGATATTTTTGGGCAGTGAGGAGCTAAAATTGTTTTTAAAAAAGATGATTTAGTCCTGCAGGAATGCAGTCATCTGAAAAGTACCAATGATAGATGGGGAAAAAATGCTTCATTCTTCCATAACGAGGTCTCTGCAATGGTTCCCTATGATCCACATAACACATGTCAGAAATGGAGTTGACGTGGCTCAAGACTTGGCAGGTTTCAGTGCCAAAGCCATCCAGAGCTCTGAAGAGCTGGCAAGGTGCTGGGGCTGAGGCAGCCCACACTTAGGTGATAATTTATGGCTACCTGTAACCTCCTCGAAATAGAAACCATTCATATTCTCCCCAGGGAAGGGAGAAGTGACCAGACAACGTGAGTTCAGCCAAACCAAAACTTCATATAACTTTACAGAAGACAAACGCTCTCTGGTACTGACATTAACAATGCTGTGGGCTCTTAGAGAGGGTTCGCCTGTAGGTTTTGTTTATTTTAGTATTGTTTGCTTGTGTAATTTCAGAAACTGGCAGTTTTTAAGAGTTGAAGTCAAGTTTTAACTCTTGGACTTTGATTCTGTTTATTTAAAGCATAAAAAGGCTTCAAGAGCAGCCCAAGCCAGTGCAGGGCCATGCACTGGGGTTCGTGCTCTCCTGAGTGGTGACTTGCTGATAATTCCAAATGTGTGTGATCCTGACATCATCAGTCCCTGATGCTATCTGTGCCAGAGCTGCAGAATTCCTGCAGACACTCTCCTCGCCCCACCCTGTGGTTTGGCATGGCTCTGCCCTTCCCTGGAGTGCTCCTGCTCCGCTCTGGGAGGTTTGTGGGTGTTGGCAGGGACCACATCCCCCACGGGCTGCTCCCTCTCCTCAGCACAGGGCATGGCCAGCTGGGGCTGGGGGCCTTGGGGACAGCTTCTGCTTTGGGAAAAAAAATCAGCCAGCAAGAGCAGGGCTTGATCTGAGTCCTTGTGCTACTGGGACTGTGCCACCTGCCAGGTGTGAAGTCTTCCAGGAACAGTCTGAGGCTTTCTGGGAGATCAGATGAGCTCAGGCTGCTGGAAAGGAAGAAGGGAGAGATGTTCCTCCATCCACAGCTCCTCAGTCTCCTCATTCCATTTATGATCCCCATAGCTGGTGCTGCAAAGGACTGGGATGTTATCCCTGCCTGCAGTCACACACTGGAGTTAACAGATCCAGCTTGAGAGCCTCAGTTTAGATCTGCCTTTCCCTCCATCCTGATTTATTCATGTGCTGAGTCAAATTCTCTTAATTCTCTGGGTGCTGATGTTAATTTTGGTCTGAGCTATTCTCTGCTCTGCTATTGGTCTCTGTGTGCTGCTTATCTTTGCACATCTGCATATTTATACATTCTAATTTATGAAAGTTCTTCCTCATCCTCCTGAAGAGGGTGAAATACTGGAAGGGGACAGGGAATGTTTATTCCTTATACAAAGTAATGCAATACAGCTTTTAGATATCCCTGAAACTCAGATCATTAATTCTATAGTGTTTAAGCAGTGAGGAAAACTTTATTGTTTTACAGATCTTTGTGGTTTATTAACTTCTCTTTTGTGAACCAGCAGGTTCAAGTCTTCTTTCCCACTTTTTTCTATTTTTTTTAATGTTTTCTTTTTTTTTGTAACTGTTAAGCAATTCCACCTGGAGACGTGAAAACTTCACAGGCTGTAAAGCTTATATCCTGCAAATCTCCCTATCCAATATTAAAACATCTAAAGGAGGGGAGGCACCACTGAAATATTTTGACTTATGTTTAGGAATGAACACAGGGATTGGATTTATTCAACAAAATAGCCTTTGTGGTTTTAGGAAAAGCCCCGTGAATGAATCTGGTTGCAATGGAAGTATGGAAAATATCTTTTACCAGGTAGTGGGATGAAAGAACTTCTTTAAAACTGGGTAGAGTTAAAGTCAAATGGAAAAGATCTTAAGAGCAGAAGGGACAGTGGCCAGAACTGCCACTGCCTTGTGTAAATGCTGGAAGTCCTTCTCTCCCACTGATGACCTTTGAAAAGATGCTTTTCCTTGCAGAGGGGAAACATCTGTTTCTCATGTAAGTTAATATTTAACCTAAGATACACAGTAGAAATATCTTATCAAAAATAGGATGGAGGCAGAGACTGCAGGGATTGCTTTATCCATGTGGAATCAAAGTGATGCTTTCACTTCAAGGAGAAGAATGTGGATTTTAGGTCCAAAACTATCTTATAATAAGCATGGGATGGTTTTTGTGTATATTTGCCAGTATATGTAATTAGTAATGCTTCTCATAGGGTATGTTTTTGGAAACACTGACCTTTGTGTTGTTACTCTTATTCTCAGATTTATTTAATATGCTTGGGAGGGTCTCTGGGTTACATTGAGTTTCACACTTATTACTTGCTAACTTGAAGGAAAATATTCCAGTTCCACTCCAAACCCTGCTGCACTCCACCTGCCACCACACACCAGTGCCTGCAGTGCTCTTGGGCTTCTTGGAGATAAAGAGGGAATGCAAAAGCAGATGACACTGGAAGGATCTAGAGTATCCTAATCCATAAAGCAGGCTTAGACATGTGCTTGCTGAGCAAGGAAAACCAAAGTCTGGTAGCATAGGCTGAAAAAGAGCACGTGAGTGCACAGTTGTGTTATTGAAGTCTCAGTGTAGGCTGCAGTACGTGGAGTTTTGTGGATCTTTATGCCTTAAAGGAAAACCTTAGAATTTGTTTTCTTTCATGTTGCCATAACACTTTGTATCTTAGCAATAAAATTTGGGTAAATTTAGTGTTATCACAAGAAATTTGTGCTCCAGAGATTTACTGTTCCGCTTCCACCGTGCCTTTAAGCCCCATGTCAGGAGTAGGACAGCAATTCCTGGCCTGTGTTAGGACCAATTTACCTCATTTCCTCTGCTTCAGCAAAGTGAGATTGAAGAGGTTAGAAAAATAACAAACCTAAAACGAGGAGGAAAGCAATTGCCAGTCTGTGTGGGTGACTCTGCCCAAGTCACCCTGCAGGACAAGCCCAGAGGTGCAGAGGGGAAATAATTCTGCTTTTCTACTCCTAAGCAGGGCCCTGCTGGAATCCAGCTCGTCCCTGTTGTCACATCTCATCTGGGTGTCTTTAACATGAAATAAAATATTGCTGTGTTAAGGACCAAAAAGCCAAGTGGAAAATGCACTCATCTGCGTCCCTCACTTGTGCCAAAGAATTTTTCATTCCCACCTCAGCTCTAATTTGAAATGTGTTAAATAAAAATCTCCAGGAGAGTATCCAGAATAGATAGGCATGTTCGGGTCAGCCTACAACTTGGCATTGCCATGGGCCTCATCTCTAATTACTAAAGAAATAGTGAGTTAGTGAGTTAAAATACCCAGTGACTGTGATCTAAATCATTTCCACTCTGGATACCGGCCTGAAATAAAAAGGGCTTTTCATTAGCGTGGCACAGATTTAGTGTCGTGGGACACAGTTTGTGCTTCGCAGGAAGTGCGGTCAATGGGCCATTAAGTTCTGAAACAGGAGGCAAGGCATCCTCTAATGCTGCTGACAATAAATATTGGGGAATGGCTTAATATGGATTCATGGCAGCCATGCCAAAGTCACTCAAGTAAACTCAGATTTGTGATCCCGGGAATGTGCACGCACGGCCTCCGCATAATGGAGGGATCGTTTGCAGGTCCCAAGGGAAATCTTTCCTTTCAGCCCTGGAAGATGAGAAATCAACTGGGAACTCTAACCCAGGGCAGAGATTGAATGGCAATTACTTGTGTGGTGGGATTTGTTTTTCCCCCGTGGAAAATAAAAATGTTCAAATTAGAAAACAGTCGCTGGATTTTGGTGGTTTCCCGTTTAAAAACAAGTAAACAAACAAAGCTTCAAAGGAAAATTTGCACCTTCTGGGTGAGCAGGGAAGGCTCCAAAGCTGGGGAGAGCAGCACAGGGATCCCTGGAAGCTGGGAGGGATAGGAAGAGTTTCTGGGCTGTCATTTGAAGTGGTTGTGACTCCACATGTGAGCATCCTGTGCTTATCTGTGAGCTCAGGGCTGCAGGGGCTCTGCAGCCTCGTCCTACCGTGCTGGGAAGGGAAACCACCCCACACAGGAGAGAACTGCTCATTTCATTAGCTGTATGTTTTCAGGATATTAATTCTTCCTCTTTATCCTCCACATGGGCAAGGCCATCCTTGCAGCAGGCTGTGAAAACTCCAGTCTGGAGATGAAACAATTCATTTCTCATGTGTTTGCATGGTTTTCACCAGCGTTTCACCTGAATGCTTCACTAAGATGAGTGGCTTTTCCCAATCAAGAGAAATAGATTTTTAGCATCATTTAGAGGTAGCTCAAGATTGTTTCATAGAATATATATAAAAATAAATCAAGTGAGTAAGGGTGCCTAGTCTGAAACAGCTAAAATCCAAGTTTTTGGAATTTGTGTCATCAAACACTTTAATGCAGGGTTTAACTTTATATTCCTTTCCAGAACAATTGGAGTTTAAATGACTGTGAGCAATTCAGCTAGAAACAGACACTTGCTTGGAAGATCACAAGCCAAATGTTGAAAGTAATCAAAGAATAATTAGTAGGAAATAGTATTTTACAAGCCAAGCAATGCTAGTAGCAGACTTTGGGGATGGCTGCAAGTTAATGCTGCAATTTCTCTGACTTGGAGGAACTGAAAACACTTTTTGATGGGCAGTTTATCCAGCCTGCACCTTGTAGCAGTCACAGCTTGTGCCCAAGGCTGGATCCTCACTGAGCCCATCCCTCTCAGCACACGGTCAGAGTGGCAGTGCTGGATCAGCTCTGGGATGTTCAAATGTTCCCCCAGCTCTGCTGCCCCTCACTCTGTGAGCAGCACTGCAAGGGGAGCAGAGAAAGCTTGAGATAAACACATCCATACAGGCAGAGCCACAAATGGGGCACGTGGGTGAATATATGGGCATAAAAAGAAAAAAGAAAGCTACAGCTCAGTCACTTCAGGATTATTTCTACTGGTTATTTAACTCTCAAAGAATGCAAAAATGCAGCTCTTAAATGACATTAAAGCCTGCTTTTCTTCAGGCCTGGTTTGGCCTGGCAGCTGTCCCTGCTGTAGGCAGGGCCCAGGGGAGGGATGTGCTCACGTCTGGGAGAGGTGACCAGACCCACTGCTGGATGCTGAGACTTAGGGGTTACTTAAAACCCTTTTAAGTGGGTGAAATTCTCAGACAAACTTAAGTCACATGGGCAAAGAGAGTCCTGCATTCAGGGTGAGCTTAGCTGTGGTGCAGTGGGCTCACAGAACCCAGACATGAACTTGGGTCCAGCTCAGACTGTGCATCCCCCCTTCCTGGGAGTTCCTCCAGCACTGCAGAAGCTTCTGTGCCTAGAGCAGATGAAGGCAGTAAATAGCTTTTGTCTGGACCTGGCTCTGAAATGCCCTGGCCTGAGGGAGGTTGGCCCACCTGATTTGGGGATGTTTGCTGCTCCAAGCCCTGCCTCGGGCATTGGGGCTCCCTCTCCAGGACAATGTTTACCAGATGCTGGGAGAACAAAAGTTACCTTAGAAATCCAGTTCTGCAGTATTGAAGGAATTGTTTTATGAGGCTGGAGAAATCCCATGGCTGCCTCAGTACAGCCCTGGCAGGAGTTGGTATTTCTAGCCAAGAAATCGAGCTAAAGGCTGAGGGGAAGAGTTCCTGCCATGCCAGCCAATACCAATGAGGGGAATGAGGACACAACAAAGTCCCACCTGCTTCCAAACCATTGAGATGTGCCCAGATAAGTGACACAAAGCAGCTCTTGGAACTGTGCACCTCTTTTGATATCACAGCTGCACCCAGCCCATGGCAGGGGTGGTTCCCAGTACCTTGGCTATAACCCCTGCCTACTTCAGAGTATGTCAAGGTGGTTTTTAATGTATGTGAGCTCCTCAGATTGTGCCACACTGTTGAAAACATTTGGAAATGGAGCTGTAGTGCACGAGCTATGCAGCTGTTCTAACAAAGTTTCCTGGACTTTGCCCATTTTGAAAAGTTTTTATTCAGGAAAACGGCAATGATAATGGGAATTAAAAATCTGAAGGCAGGAGAATTTGTCTAAGCAAGGACTAAGCTGGAGGGAAGAGCCAAAATTTACAAGGAAACATTTTGCTTGGCCCCAGCAGCAAGTAATGGCATCATGTGGGGATGTGGCACCTGGAATCCTGTCCTAGAGAAAAATACAGAACACTAGCTCTCCCAGCCAGGCTGCAGAATTCCTGGGGTACTGGAAGGCACAGCACAGCCCATGGAGTGTGGGAGAGCTGCTGCCCAATCCCAGATTTGAGTTCTGGAAGTGGATTCACCTCCAGAACGTTCCCACACGCAGGAGTTGATCCAAAGATTTTGGTTTGGTACCAGCTGTAAAGATGAGGTGGATGTTTTTAAGGCAGCTGTGGAACTGCAAAACAAAAGGACAGAAATTACCCTTCAAAAATTGAGACTGTTGGCTGTTTACAGCTTCTCATGAGCATGAGGGCCACTTTTATCTGCCTGGCAGGAGGGTGAGCACTGCCTGGTGCCCTTGTCCCCAGAGCTGGAGCCTGGAGAAGGGCTAAGGCCTCTTCTGCACATCCCCCCTGCCAGGGTGGCCATACCTGGCACATGTCCTGGGAAAAGATGAACTTGGGGAACCTCCTTGGCAGAACTGGTCAAGGAAAAAAACTCAGAGTGGCTGTGAGAGCTGCCTGGGGGCTGCCTGCTGATCCTTTGGTTCTGGAATAACAAATTCACCTTCAAAATTGAAAAACTGAGAGTGTGTTTCAACCCAGGGTGTTTCAGTGCTTGTATGGAAAACAATTTTCTGCTCACTGTATTGATATGTTTGGAGCTCTGTGCAAAGAGTTAAGTTATTGTATATTTTAGTTTTTTAATTGACTCCATATCTGCTGGCAGCAGAATAGACATTGATCTGTTTTTTTCCTTCACTTTATTTAGGAAAATACAGCACAGAGTGTTTACTCTGCCTCCATACAGCATTGCTTTGTAGGGTGAAAGTGAGGGCGAGACCACAGTGAAGAATTCCCTCATTGTCAATTTTAAAGGCTTCATAATAAATGGTAGGCTTTTTTGGATGGGAATCAGAAATGTTTTCATGACAGTGTTTTGCTTAACTTTTTGTATTCAGATGGGATTTTCTAAATTCTTTTGAATTTGCTGGTTTGATCATTTAAACATCTTCTGGCCACCAATTACTAGATCAAATTACTGCAGTGACACTGTACCTGACAGCTGCTCAATAGGGATTTGAAAAGATCAAACTTGTGAGTGTAAATGAAAATTTAGTTGCAACAGGCATCATTTCCTTGGAGACAGCATCCAGCCTGCCTGTCAGGGGGAGAGGATGAGCAACTGGACCTGTGATTCTGCATGGAGAGAGGCAGAGCTGTCTCCACACTGAGTTTTGACAGGCAAAGGACTGGAGGAAGGAAGTGTCAAGCAATGGATGCCCAGTATTGGTCTGGTCCATATATTCCAGCTGGACTATCTCCTGAATTAGATTTGCATTGGGTCAGGCCAAAAACATGAATTAGTGGCACTTGGCTCCTCATGCCTTTCCATTTCAGCACAATTGTGTAGCTGTGAAGCCGTGTGCTTGCAGGGCCCTTAGCAGGACCTCTCTGGTTCCTGTGCAGGACTCATGGTTTGTGCTGCACTGCACTGGGAGTACAGCAGCATTATATTGAGGTTTTCCAGATTCCCCTGGCCTTGAGGCAATGTTGGTTTACTGATCCCTTCACAGTGGTCGTGCAGTCCTTTCAAGGGTTACTCTTGTTTTCCTCTGAAAACTCTCCAGGCCCTTTGTTTGTTTTTCCTCTGGCTATTTTTTTTTTCTGGAGAGCTTTGTTGTTGGAGGTCTCCATGCCTGCTGCAGCCTGCCTGTGAACGCTGTATTCAGACAATTTATGCATTTTTGCTCTGGAAATGTTCCTTGGCACGGGTGTGGCTCCTCACAGCCCTGCTGCTCGGGGCTTGCCCGCTGGAGAACGTCCTGAGCAGTGAAAACTTGGAGTGAAGGAACCTTCTGGAAGGCATCTGCATTTTCCCCAACTGTAACAGCACAAAGCAAAGTGTGATCCTTGTGATGGATGAGCAGCTGAGGTATTGATGCCTTTTTCCATGCAGTCAGTCCTGAGTTCATGCATCTCCTGGAATGACCACTGCTTGTAATGCCTATTTCTTTCACTTCTTTTTTAAACAGCAAAATGTCCTTTGAAAAAGAAACCTTGTTACCCTTAATGCAATGCAAGCCACCCACGGAGCCTCTCCAACAATCCCAGGACTGCTGGGGTCCTTGTGTTTATTTTCCCCAGGATCACTAACAGTCCCAGGACTATTTTGCTGGCGCTGCTGAAAGATGTCCTGGAGATCTGTTTTATCATCTTAGCACCACAAACTGCTTTCATTCTTTCAGGCCTCTTGCAGAATAGCACGTGAGTGGCAGGACGTGTCCTGCATAGGGGAATTTTTATGAGGCAGAACTTCACTTGGGAGGTTTAATTTACTCCCAGTGGTACTCAGTGGGTGACTCTGTGGTGGACTGAGCTCATCACCCATTTATTGCATTTAACCATTGGAATACACGTTGGTGAAGACCATTTTTCCCTTTCTCCATTTTCTTGGTAGTGTAAAAATTCTGCTTCACTGTTGCATTTTCAGTTTGAACCCTGTGGGCTGGTGCAGGAAAATATCTTTGATTGAGATAAACAAGTTCCACTTCAAGGAACTTCCCTGATCAGTGTGTTTGTGTCAACCTGCCTATCATCATCTCCAAATTGCCATGGTTTTGAGGCAGAAGAATCCCATGGGGTTATCCAGTTACTCCTGAACATGAATTAGAGCTTTAATACTGTAAATGCTTAATACTCTCTCTCCCCCCCTTCCTTTAGGCTTGGAGTTCCCTTCCCAAAAGCTTTGAGGACGAGGGTGGTCAGTAGTGATGCAAGCCCCCAACATTTGTGTTGTTCAGCTGGGATTCTTTGCTTTGTATCTTTTCCTCACCCCATGAGATCTGTTTTTCCCCTCTCAGTGTATGAAAGTGTCTTCCCTTCCCTGGCATAGAAATAATATACTCAAACATGCTTCAGTACAGGAAATCCTATATCCAGTGTGGGGAGGAAAGGCCTTAATCAGTACAAATTCCATTGTGTTTGTATCAATCCTGACCCTCGGTGTCATTGGGACAAAGCTTTTCAGTCTGGGCCCCAGGCACTGGTTGGTGCTGCTGGTTCACAGCCACGTCACTGCCAGCCCACAAGGCCCAGATCTGTCAGATTTCTTCTCCTGAAGTAATTTTTTATGGAGATTGCCTGGCCTTTCCATGGGAGTGGTTGAGATAAGGGGTGAGTACGCAGGGAGCTTCTCTTAATTGCAAGCTTTTCCCTTCTTTGGAGGATAGGTTAATCCCCCAGCATTTCCTGAGTATGAAGGGCTTTCATAAGAGAAAAGAGGATAATTCAAGAGAATTTGTGATCTATTTCACAATCCTTATCCCTATTTTCTAGGCCAAGCTGGCTGCATCATGACCATGGTCTAGAGGGAAGGAGCCCAGTGAGATCCTGGTCCTCTCTGAGGTCTCAGAGGTCCTGTGTGAGAGCAAAGGTCCATGGTGCGAGTGTTTAAATCAGCAGGAAACTTTCCAAGCAGCCTGGCCCATTAGGTGGAAGCTTTAAACAGAGGATTGACTCTCCACAAAAAGAGCCCTGCACAAACAAACTTTCCAGCAGCACCCTTCCTTCGACTTTCAATGTGTTTTTTATCAGGCCTTGAATTAAACAACTGTCCAATTATTTGAAGGCATGATTTTCAGGAGTCATCCAAAACATAATTAATGACAATGCAATGCATTCCCTGGGAGGGGAAGGAGGGAGTCTCCCTCTCTGTCTTAAAGAGGCAGCTCAGTGGAGCTCTCCCATGGGTGTCCCAGCAGCACATGCTGGAGCAGCCTGGGAGGGGCCCTGCATCCTATGTGTGACCCTCTGGCTCTCTGAGAGGTGGCAGAGGTGACCAAGGGACATGACTGAGGCACAGGATGAGTGCTGGCTCCACCCTGTCTCCAGCCTGGTGCTGGCAGTGGGGTTGGAGCAGCTCCCTGAGGTATCTGTGGGCAGTGAGCAGAGACCTCTGCCTTACTTTCCCTTCCTTTCTCCCTCCAGCTTTTTCTTCAGAGCAGCAGCTCCCTGGGGCTCCTTCCTGGCTGCAGGCAAAGCAGGATCAGCCTGGCACAGAGCTGCTCTTGTGTGTTCTCTCCTCCCCAGGCTGCTGCCCCTCCATCCCTGTCCTTCCCTGGCTGCTGCCCATCCCTGTCCCTGACCCTGCCGTGCCTCTGGCTGAAATATTTTCTCCAAGCTCCTGCTTTTTTTGGAGAAAAGGCTGTGGTGGTCTCATTGGGATTGTCCCATGGCTCACCCCAGGAGCTGCCTGGAGCTTTTCTTTGGGAGCAGCCGTGTTCCTTTTCCTGCACATTCAAGGCATTCCCACATGTGCCATCTGAGGACACTTTAATATTTTCATCTGATGGGTAACAAAGGAAAATAAGTCACTTTACCAGCACTTTTCTGAGTGTTTAATTAAAGCTGTGCATTTATGACAGGAAATGGGAGCCAATATTTGACCTCTGAAGTGTTTATAGAATTGATATATCACTTTTGCTTACCTCATCCCCTGTTTGTGTACAAGATACTCTGTCAGTACATTCCCAACACAATGCAACACTTTATGATACAATAGACATTTAAATAGCAAACTATTTTTTTAATAGTCAGGGGTATCTGCTGTAATTCTTGGCCTGGGAAGTGGGCTGGCCAGAATCTTTAGATGCAGATGGCATCAGTTCAGGTACTAGTATTATTGTTATTTTTTGCCAAATAACCAAATTAACATTGAGCAGTTTGGCTTGATGCTGAAAAATTCACTTTTGGAAGTGAATTCGTTTGGGGTTTTTTTTTGCCTTCCAAGTCCTGGCACATGTTGCAAGGGCCTTAACACTGGAAGAAATAGATTTGGATGCTCTTCAAAGAACTCTGCTGTGGTTCTGCCGTTTTTAACTTTTTACCTTGCTGTTCTTTCTCCCCGCCTCTTCCCAGGGGAACTGAAGGTAAATGATTGATACTCTGTCTCTCCTGCTCACTTTCTTTTTTTAAATCTCTTTTGGCTAGACTTCTCCAATGTAGAAATATTTACCAAAAGGAAAATCACAAGGGTGGGGGAATGGAGAGAAAAAAAAGGAGTTGAGAAATAAAATATAAACATTTATCAGTCCAGGATGGTGACTTTGTTGGGGAAAGAGGCTGAATTGTTTGTAGAACCTAATGAGATTTAGGATTAGATTTCCTGTATCAGTGGGCAGCCACTGGGGAAAAGTAAATTCCCTGCACTTAAAACACTTTTCAGGAGAGGCATTTATCTTGTGGTGTTTGCAGATGGCAGTACCTGAGGGGTCCCAGCCTCAGGAGGTGCCTGCCCCCAAAGACATTCCAGTCTCCAACATTCAGAGCAGAGGAAAAAGCTGGGAAAGGACACAGGAGCATGGAGAAATGGCACAGGGCAGGGGGTGGCTAAAGGTGTTTGCTGGCAATGCTCATAGGTGGGGTGAGATTTGGTCACAGCTGAATTGCTGCAGCTTGACGTGCCAGGGTCTGAATGCCATGGGAATTTTTCAGTGCCTAGAAGGTGACTTTGCAGGTCCACAGTTAAACTTTACATTAATACTTTTTTACCTGACAGGCGCTCATTTTTTAGCTCAGACAAAATATTCCACTTTTAGAGTTCTCTGACATCTTTCTTGTTAGGACTGAAGCATCCCAGTCCAGGAACTCACTGGGCATCTCACCTAGTGCAGTTTTCACTTCAGTTATCCTGTGCCACATCCTGGCTTTGTGTAAACTGAGTCCCCAAGGAAGGATGGAATTTGCTCTGTGGGATGATGTCCATCCCCAGGCAAGGGGACACAGCAGAGCTCTCCTGGTTGCATCCCCACCAGCTTCAACCTCAGGCCAGGGTAGGTTTTCCAGATTCCCTGTGAGGCTGAGAAAGAACAGTACCCACAGAATCACAGACTAAACTAGATTAGAAAAGAACTTTGAGATTATCAAGTCCAGCCTATGACCTAGCATTACCTTATCAGCTAAACCATGACACTAGGTTGAAGCTCTACCTTTTAATCCTTTGAAATTAGACTTTTCCCAACCAAGCAGGTGGCTTTGGAGGTTTACCTGAGGCAGCCTGAGCACTGCAATGGAAACCAGGTACCTGGGAATTCTCCTTGCAAGACCACAGACACTTCATGAGTCACCCCAACTTGTTTTTCTGTAGTTGTACCAATAGATGTGTTTTTTCCCCTCCTCTCCTAAGCCACAGATCACAGTCTTGCTCCTTGGCGTCATTGAAAGTTCTGGTTTTCACATCAGACTATGAAAAAAGTCTTGCCAGATCAACTCTGGCAGCTGCCAGCAGCCTAAGGTGCAGGAAATTCTTCCTTTTGGGAGACCTGGCTCAGTGAAATGTCATCTCTGACGTTAAGGTAGATGCAGAAGATCCCGCAGAAATGGGACACAACTTTTAAGCCTGTGGTTGTTCCTTGCCAGCTGGAGGTGAGACCTCTTGCTGAGTGCATTCCTGAGGTGTTTAGACCTCTGGCTTGGGAGGGAGGATGGGAGAGGCACTGACGTTTGATTTCTAGGGTGAAGTTCTTCCCTCCTCTCTGCCTCTGCCTGGATCTTTCAGCCAGCCTCTGTGAAAGAGAATTCCCAGGCTTTCACTTGGAAGGGTCAGTGGAGCCATGACTCTTTTTCCAGCACAGCAACTGGAGTCAGCTGCCTTGGAGAAGGATCTGTCTTGCATCATCCATGGGTTAAGGAGGCAGAAATTCACCTCTCAGCCCTGGGGAGCTCTGAGACACCTGAGGTGCAGCTTCTGGGCTGAAGGGTGACGCCCCACACTTAGCACAGGCCTTGCTAAGATCACAATTTTCATCCTCAGCAACATTGTACCAGGCCATTGTGATTCCACTGCACTAAAAACAAAAAGTCTTGTTTGTTTTTTTAAGCCAACCTCTGTTTCCCTTCGTGATACAGATCCCTTTTCCAACAGTCCTCCCCCCTGCCAAAATAAAATTCTTCCTGAGATTTAGTAACATTTTTTAATACATACACATAAAACAAATTTCCTTCCCCAACCGTTCGTGTGGTTTTTCAAATCATTAAGGGAGTTTCCTCATTCTGTGATGTCAAGAGTCACCCAGATCAAAGCCTTTACTGATATTACAATTAAGTACTCTGCACCATTAAATTCACTTTCCACACTGTAATTTTTATAATAGGTCGGGAAGGAGCTTCATGGTTTGATTTCAGTCCAGCCATGGCGCCAGATTCTGATTTCTCATTAGTTCCTACACCAAGGTTTGTGAAATACTGGAGTTAACAAGGAGCCTGGGTGAATACTGGACTGGCACCTGTCCAGCTCAGTGGTGTTCAGTGGACTTGGTGCATATGGGATGTCAGGGAAATGATACAGTCAAGAGAAAGGAGCAGCTTCAAGATAAGGATGAGGTAATCCCTTTTCCTTCTCCCAAAATCCATTCCTGGGTGAACTGAGGTTGTGCAGAGCAGGTCTTTGCAGTTGCTTCAAGCTCTGCATCCTTGCAGTAGAAATGTAAGACAAAGAAACTCAGCTTGAGAGGGGAAAAGGGTCAGGCTGAAAATGGATCTTGCAGCAAAGGCAGAGAGGGAAAGGAAAGATGAAGAAAGAAGAGAAAGATTCCTCTTTTTTCCTCGAGGGATAATGGAATAGCTCCCATTTGCCTTCTTTGCAGGTGCCTGGAGGGAGTGCTAAGTGCTCTCAAAAAGGAAAAGGTCACTGGACTGCCTTAGATGAAAGAAATGGATGTAGGTGTTTACTTTTCTATGTGGGGAGGAATGAAAGGAAAGAAGCATCCTGTGCTCATCTTTCCCAGTAATGGGAATTGAATGGGAATTTCCCAGTAATGGGCAAGCAGCTGGATTCTGGGTTCATTGAAGCTGCAGGGATGGGGAGTTCTGCTGGAAGCTGTACAAGCCTGACTGAGAATCAGCATCCAGCCCTGCAAAGGAGAAATCATGGAGAGTTCCTAATGCAGCATGTCGGAGGCATGGCTCCCTGCACAGCACAACAGCTCACTCTGGGTGGGGGTTTCTGGAAAACTCTTCCAGTAAATGTCAGAAAAACTGATCCAAAGCAAGCGTTTTCAGGCAAATATTTGGAGATACATAAGCTACACTCATGCCTCGAGCCACGGAGCTGCATCCTGCCGGGTAATGTGGAACAGATGACCTTTATTACCTGGTTCTGTGCAGATCTGGGAGCAAAGGGGGAAAATATTTGACAAGTTGGGAGCCAGGGGTAAATTTATACAGCCTGGTCCTAAACCTGCAGCAAACGCCACCAGCTGATCTAAGAGGTTCTGCTGAGCCAGGACAAGGACTTGGTTCTGCACTGCCAAGATTTACAGCCTGAGTGTGCTGGGTTGAACTGCAAACTTTGCTCTGAGCTCCGAGTCCTGTATTTGAAAACAAAAACAAAAAAGTGTTTTCTAATGTGTTTTTCCAGGAAGTTCCCTCCATGAACATCCCCATTCCAGATGCAATTTCACACTGCAGCCACATAGTTTTAAGGGCTGCTATTGAGTTGGGGTGGTGACAGATGGTACCTGTGGCAGCATCTCTGCAGTGCATGTCCCCTCCCTCCCCACTGCAGCAACAGGGCCGTGCTGGGGTGCAGGTGTGGCTGCAGAGCCTGGGATTCCTCCCACTGATGGCTGCTCTGCATTGTCACAAAGGGCTCAGAACTGTCATCTATCAGTTTCACTCATTTTTTAGGACTAAGATGTGGACTTGGGAACCTTCCTAATGAAAACACAGATACAACCCCAGAGCCTCAGACTTCGGGGAGCCATCCATCTTCCCTTAAGAGCCAGTTCTGAGCTGAGATTCATTTCCATGGTGGGCAAAAGCCAGCCCCAGATCTACACTGCTTTGGCACTGGAAATCTGGTCCCTCCTTGGAAGGGGTTTGAAGCCATCTCTGCTACCAGGAGCTTTGGAGACTCCAGTTCATGATATTGCAAATTAAATCAGGTTTAGTTACACACCCCAAGTTCCTAAACCAAAAAAGGAGATGCAGTCATACCTTAGCTGAGCTACCTTTGGCAGATATAATGTGGATAATAGTCTTCATTCAGTTCAGGTGATACTCCTGGAGATGTAATAATCCCAGCCTAATTTAGTGTGAGCAGCTGCTGAGCACAAGACAGAGCTTGTTGATGGATCCAGGTCGAGCTGACCTGCAGTGGATGTGAGTAACAGCTCCCACTGTGCCCCAGGAGCACCAGGGAGGCACAGCAGCTTCCAGGTGGGAGGCAGGGGTAAGAAAACATCTCCTGTGGCACACACAGGTCTGGACATGTGGTCACATTTATTGCTCTCCTTTCCAGCCCTCTCTTTCAACCAGTAAACCTCTGAAAGAAGAAAAAATATTGAGGAGCTGTTTGAGATTGTGATCCCCACACTTAGTGCAACACTTCCTCAGGGTTGTTCAGACAGGATTTCTGCCTCCTGGCATTTATCTTGTCCCTAAAACTGTGGGGCTCCTCAATTTCTGAGCAAAGAGCAAAGCTTTAGTTCAAAAGCCCAACAATAAATTTTCCATCTTATGTTCAAATTTCTGTTTGGCCAGAGGCCAAATGCCAAGGTGTGGCTTTGCTGGTTTTGCTGTTCAGCAGCAGCACATTTTTCTCCAGCGCTACTGAGAAGTCTCAGCAGGTTCATGATCATATCCAAGATGACCTTCCTGTGGCAGAAAGCAGAAGTGCTGCTCCTTGAACTCTTGAGAAGGATGTTTCTGCTGTAATTCTCTGTGTCAGGCTTCACTGCTGCCCTTTGCTTTTTCTTGTGGCTTGTTTGGCATCTGATTTAAATTAGAGGATCTCAGTGCCTGGTTTGACACGGATGTGGGGATGCACAGGACAGAAGCTGTCACTGAGCCACTTCTGTGCTACCACTCCTGATGGCTCCAGCAGTTCAGTTCCTGGGATCAGTCCTGAGCTGCTCTGGGAGCTGAGGGGGATTCGGGGAATTTGTCCCCACTGCAGGTGAAAGTCTGAGAGCTTTGGAGCGAGAGCTCTGCCTCAGGAATGAGCTCAGAAAGATAAACCACGAGTGGTTCAGGCTGGTCCATTGATGGTAGCTGTGAGGAGCTGTAACACATCACACTTGCACTTCAAACAAAAAGCCTACTTTTCCTATCTTTTAACAGAAATCCCCTGGAAACTGCAGAACTGCCTTCTATCTTTTTGGGTTTTTTTCTTCAGACATTCCTGCAAAAAGTAGGATGAAACCCTCTCTGTTTTAGGCAAAATATTTTGCAATTTTCCAATGACCCTGCCAATAAGAAAATGATTCCTCATATATCATGGGAAATGCCTGCTTTCTCAGAGGGCTGCAATGTTCAACTATCACCAGTGAAGGATTCTGCTGGCTGCAAGTTTGGCAGGAACACGAAGATCTGGTATGGTACATTACATGAACTATTGACTGGAGAAAGCCAAAAGCTTCACCCCATTTTAAATGAGCTCCATTTTTTAAACTAAATCAGCATATGAATCGAATGTGTTTCTTGCAGAAAATGAGAGTCTCAGCTCTGTCTCGAGTTTACATCATTGCCCTTTTCATCCGAGGAGTCAAGCTCCAGTTAACGGGTGAATTGCTTCATCATCTCATCAAACACTTGGGTTCAATCCTGAGCTCCCAGGGACAGCCCAGTGACCATTTTTGCAACGAAGTGTTAATATTCTCCTGACCAGACCTGTCCCTGTCGCTGGCTGGGTGCTGGGATGTGCATGCCAGGAGCTATTCATTATGGATGAAGAATGGTTTGTGGTTAAAGTCCTGGACTGCGTTGTGGGAGATCTGAGCTCAGTCCCAGATTCCTCTTCCATTTCCCTGTGTGACTCTGCTATGAGAGAGTTGTTTAATCTTTCAGTGCCTCAATTCTCCTTTGGTAAAATGGGAATAATCCTATTTCCTTTCTTCCACCCTTCCCTTTTACAGTGTTTGTTTTCACAGTTGCTTGTTTATCACATTTGTGGGACACAGCATACAGTAAGAGGAGTGTTAAAACATTACAAAACCATGAATAATAATTTAGCTTTTCACTTAATTTTTCATATCCCACTTTTAAATTGAGGAAGATAAGCAAAGCTTGATGGCATTGCTGTCTGTTTATGTGCTATGACCTACTTGTCCCACAAAGCAGCATGGCCAAGAAATTGAAACAAGATCTTGTGAAGTGCCATTGCAAATAAATCTGCTCCACTTCCCTTCTGTCAAGGCATCTCACGCTAGGGAAGACCACTGGGAGTCATTAATTGTATAATGGATATACTGGATTCTTTAAAAGGGCTGTTTTCCCAAAGATTAAAGCAATTATGAGCAAAGTGGTTTGAAAAAAGAAAAAAAAAAAGAAAAAAACAACCAAAACACCCTAAAGCAAACAATGTGGATGATAATGGGGAATGGTTTAAGAAAACTTCAGCAGATGCTGTAGAGGTCACAGTTTTGCAGTTGTGGAAGAGGATTTTGTCAATAGGAACCAAACACTCCCTTCCCCTCCCTCAGCCCAGTAGAGAAGGAAAATGGAAGCTGTTGTGTTAACATGCATATGAAAACAGGCACATGGACATGTGTCAGTGCAGGAATGGAAATAAAGGGGAAGTAGGAGACTGATAATGAGGCTGGAAAGTATCAGTATTTATGAGATAAAGATGAGATAAAGATGGCTGATGAAGGAAATTCATCATTTATGAGATAAAGATGGCTGATGAAGGAAAATAAGGAAAATCATTAAAAGTTGTTGATGGGGCAGAAGAACTGGCTGCAGCAACACAAAATAGAGAGGAAAATGTGCAAAAACAGCAACAAAAATCCCCAGTGAGCTTTCTCTGAACACTGTTCCCCATCCATGGAATTCCCCAGGTGCAAGCTCCCTCCTGCAGCTCAGGTTGGGGTCACCATCAAAACATGCTGGGATTGTGATGGAGACACCTTTCCTTGATTTCAAGTATTTCAAGGTAGGAGCTCAACTTTTAACAAAAGAAATACCAGAGAATAAGGGAATTGTAACTTGTGAGCTTCCACATCTCCTTACAGGTGCACTTGGCATTTCCATGAGGGTGGTGACGCCTGAAAGATGCCATTAATCACTCTAAAACTAAAGCTTGGCAGAAGCACAGTGCCACAAGAAGTACCAGCTAAACTTCAGTTAATACTAAAGCAGATCTGCAAAATGACCTCAAACCAAATCAACATCATCACCTCAGTTCAATGAAAAAAATCATCTTGGAAGCACAGTCACAATTCCATGTGTTCACCTCCCCTGTTCACCTGGACATCAGTTCAACCTGATAGTTTGGTTTGCATAAATAATTTCTGTTCATATAATTCCTTAAATAAGGTGGTGGCTTCTGACTCCCATATCTGTGAATAGCAGAGCCTGGGTTCCTGCCTGAAATTCCTGCCATAAACAAGTGGATACTCCCTTTAGAAGTACAACAGCATGAAATGCATTTTCTTGAAAGCAAGATCCAGTCCCCTGATAGTGCTGGGATATAAAGCAACCCTTAACCTGAAGAACCTGTGCCTCTGCACGTGATCCTGTTGGTTCTTTTTTGAAAGACAGCACAGGAGTAATAATTAGCTTTTGCAGAATGTTTTGAAGGAGCAAAGTCTTTCATCCTGTCTGGATGCCTTTGGAGCCACGGCAGTGAAACCACAGAACCTGGGAAGGAGCTGCAAAGCCAATCCAAGTGCACATTTACACAGGAATTCATTGCAGCAGCTTGGAGTGATCCAACAACTCTGAAGCTGTGTTTATATGGTTCCTTTCATCTGGCAGTGGAGCAGGGTGGTTCCATCCTCCTGCCTGCTGTTCCTCTTCATCCCAGCTCCTCTCCTGTGCTGACATCACCTTTCTGTGGGTTTGGTTGTTGTGCAGCTGGGTGAGTTCCCTGCTCTGGATCTCAGCTCAGCCCAGGACTGTGGTGCTGGCACAGGGCAGGCAGCAAAGCAAGCAGGGATGGGGAGGACACGGTGCCAGCAGTGACTTATGCTGGAATTAATGACCCTGCAATTGCATGCTGGTGTTTTCTACTTTTCTCTAGCTTTTCTCCACCCCTTTGTAAAAGCTGAAAATAGGATGGAAGGTAGAGAATGTTGTGTACAGAGTTTGGTGTGGGTTTTGTATTTACCAGACCCAGTGACAGAAGATGTTGGGTCAGAGATAAGCACTCGTGTGCTGTGGCCAGCTGAGGGTCAGGGCAGCCCAAATCACACCCGAGTTTTGATCTCTTTTGCTCCTGTTGAATTTGAAAAAGCAATAATCTAAAGGCAATTTTATGCTGAGGTCTTGCTCTCCTAACCCTTCAAACCCTGTTCTTGTGACCCTCCAAACCCTCACTACAAGCAGCCTTTCAGAGTTGGAGAAGTCCCTGTTTCACAGAGCTGCTTTTACCTTTCTGTGGGCAATAATTCCATTCCAGGGCTCCCAGAGAGGAGGAGTGCACTCATAGTTTACAGATTTATGCAGAAGCCATCAAAAAGCAAAACAATTTAAAATTCTACATCAATTGATAACACAGCAACCTCTTATTTTTAACTTTCTTCAATCCAAAGTGTTCATATCTCAAAGAGATGCTCTGTGTTAATGTGTGCATAGGTTGTCTTTGCATTTTGATAGATTTAATTTATTCTTGTATCCCTTTCAGCTGGATGTGAATTTGTGCAAACAGATGCTCAGCACCCAGGGATGTGCTTGTTTTCTTTTACATCCAAACCTGAGTTGCCTTAAAAGGTTATTTTTCTGCAAAGTCAAGTGCTTGGCTGTTCAGAAGTGTCCCAGTTCACCTTCAGCTGACCCCCTGGCACATGTATTGTGTTATCTGTCTTTAATGACAGGTTACCAGCGGGGTTTGTTCCTTTGTTTTAACCCTTTTCCTCTGAAGTTGCTGAACCATTTGGTTAGGGAGAAAAAAAAAAAACCAACAACCCAGTACTTAGCATGGAAAGCTTCAGCAGGAATGGTAAGTTTGGCAGGGTGACAAGAAATTGTAAAAGGGTTTCTTTTTGGCAAACTTGGGAAATCTTGATAAAAAGAAGGGTTGCAACCTGCATGTGAGCTAATAGCTCCTGCACAATTGTTCATTCCCAAATAAAAGCAAGGCAGAGACCACTATTTATTCAATAAACAGGATACATTTGATTAACCAGAGAAACAATTTGGCAGAACTGTGATTTATGTAAAAAGTTATTGAAAGCACAACTAAATTGAAATTAAAAAGAACACATCATCACTACGGTTAATATTTTTCTGTAGCCTAGTTTTGAAAACCATTAGTAGTAATAAACTTTCCTCCCATAAAATTTCTGCCATTTTAATTTCCAATTAGAACTTGCAAAAGATATATACGTGGCAGTAAAAGCAAAGAAATTAAGTCTCAGCCCATGCTGCAGCCTGACACAATGATGCCCCAATGCTCATAAATCAGTTTCTGTTTGTTGTGAACCTCTTAAATCCACACTGGTAAGAGGTGTAGAGGTATTTGTCTCCCATGAAAACATTCTCCCACACCCTTTGTAATTAAAAGTAATCTTAAATTTCATCTAGTTCCATGAGAAAGAGCTTTCATACAGTAATTTGAGTTGGACTCCAGAACGATGGAATGCAAGTTGAAAGTTTAATGAATTTACTCTATAAATCTTACTCTCTGTTTTTCTTGTCAGTTGTATCAGGGCATTACACATATTTTTCCTTGCATTGCTAGCTGGGGAATTTTTTAAAAAGAACCTCAGCGTGTGTTTTTGTGTGGAGCAGTGTCTGCTGAAGTTGGGTTTATTAATCCTGTAGCATGATTGCTGCTTTTGGGGATCAGGGCTGGATGCCATTCTTCCCATGAAACAAGACTGGGAAAGCTCCTCTTGGTTAAGTGATTTCATGAGTGTTGTTTTAGTTTATTGGCTCTGTAGCCTGATAGCACAGCAGAGCTTTGGTTGTGCTTTCAGCTGAGTTATTTATCCAGTGGGATTTACTGAGAGCAGGCCTTGAGCTCTTCCAGCTTCTAGAAAAGGCTTGAGAATGGAAACCTGCTAAGAAGGAGTTGCTGGATTATTTTTTTTTTTTTTTTTGTAGTGCAACTGCTCCTGGAAATCAGGATGTGACCTAAGTTGTGCTGACAGGTGAGGAATGGTCCCTGCTCAGGACAAAACACACCTGGAACTGCAAGGAGGGCTCTGTTTTAAAGGGATGGAGGGACAGGACCCAGGGAATGGCTTCCTCCTGCCAGAGGACAGGGAGAGATGGGATATTGGGAAGGAATTCTCTTTGTGAGGACAGGAGACCCTGCCCAGAGAAGCTGGGGCTGCCCCTGGATCCCTGAGAGGCCAGGCTGGAGCACCCTGGGACAGTGGGAGGTGTCCCTGCCCATGGCAGAGGTGGCTCTGGATGAGATTTAAGATCTCTTCCAACACAAACCACTCTGGGATTCTGGGATTCTTTGCTGCTCAGACTTGCCATGTGCTTTTCTTTAAGGACTTCATTATTGCTCTTGAAGTTGCCCTCATGTGTGTTTCCTTCCAGGTGCACTGGAATTGGTATTAAAATGAATAAAGGAACAACAGGAATGATGACAGGATGGAGTAGGGAAGGGGAGCAGAGGGGTGAGGACAAGGAGAAGGTGGGAAAGATTGCCAAAGGAGTTTGGCAATTAGGCCTTTGGAGTGACCTCACCATTCTCCCACACAGAACAATTTTCTGAAACAAGACAGATTTATAAGGATTATGGGAAAGTTTATTTTGCACTACCTACTGCATTTTGTTCTATGTGTGTATATAAACAGAGCTGAGAGTTCCTTAAACATCTTTACAGAACATAATTCTGCAGTGGCCAGAAAGATTAAAAGTATGCAGTGGGACTTTGTGTAAATAAAAGAAAATATTGAAAGAAAAGGAGATGAGCAGGGAAAGGCCAGAGGGGGAAGGAGGGAGTGCTGCTCCCTGTTGCCCCATGTGTTACAGGGAATACAGATGAGTTAAAATCCTCTCTGTGGGAGAACTGGAAAGTGGATGAAGGAGAAATCTGAGATTTTCTACTACCAGAAGCTATCGCTTTTCTGGTGGTATCTGCAGGAGTGTGGAGTGAGGGTAAAGAAATCCACCTTTCTGCTCTGGCAGCAGGATAAACCATTTGTACCAGCACAGGTACCCCATAATAAGTTACAGAGAGAAGCTGAATTTGAATTTTCCATCACCTCAGCTGCTTCTTGAGTTTTTCAGGATCAAAATATGACACATTAATTAATAATACATTGAATTCCCACATTCTGCTGGCTAAAGCAAATAGAAGAGGCTCTTCTATGTTGACAGCTTACAGGAGGAGCTCTGAGCTTTGCAATTTTTAATAATAAAAGTGATCATAAGTGATCAAAAAGAACATGTCAAAACACACAATCATAAAGGGCAATTGTGTGGTTAAACAGAGAGAGTCCCTGTTTTGTGCTGGCCTTTTGTGGGAGTGCTCTTGCTCCTTCAGCTCCCTGCTCTGAAGGAGGCACAGCATGGATTGACAGCTTTATTTTCCTCCTTCATCTTTCAGTTTGGAACACCACAGTCTGTCACCTGTCAACAGTATCTTTATTATATTGGAGAAGTCAGGGGGGGAAAAAAACATGCCTTGAGGTGTTTCCATATCAGCAGACGCCGCAGTGTGGTCTTTGTAGCCAAAAATATGTTGAAATATCACAGGTTTTTCTTAATGCTACTTTCCCTGTTCCATCTCCAGCAGCCTGGCTTCAGATGGAAGCAGACCCTGGCTGGGGTGATCTCCCTGTGCCCTGCCTGGCTCACAGGCTCAGGGCAGGGCTTGTGACAGAGTCACCGTCCCTGGAAGTGTTCACAAACC
This sequence comes from Anthoscopus minutus, assembly GCA_013399455.1. Classification (NCBI taxonomy): domain Eukaryota; kingdom Metazoa; phylum Chordata; class Aves; order Passeriformes; family Paridae; genus Anthoscopus; species Anthoscopus minutus. The sequence goes on from VWYI01031724.1 coordinate 1,471,664, forward strand.
CAGCAGATGTGGCCTTTTGGGATAAGGTTGAGTGGGAAAGAAAATATTGGTCAAAAGTTGGACTTGAATGATCTTGGAGGTCTTTTCCAGCTTTAATAATTCTATGACTCCTCAGGTTTAGATTTCTGCAGAGTTGCCCCCCACAAATAAAATGAGGCAAGTGCTGGAAGGTGGGAATTCACCTGCTCTGGCAGGAAGTTCTTGCAGCTGCTGCTGCCACATCCAGCAGTGCAGCTGAATCTGGCAGTGTCCTAGCCCAGACTGCTGTCACTAGAAAAAAATGGATGCATTTTAGGTTTGCAGGCAGGAACTTTACCAACTAACTGATTTTCTTGAACCTGAGGACTCCTGTAGCCCAAATGTATAAAAATGGAATTGTGAAGTGCAGCCATGGAGATCAGCAGCCAGGAGATGGCTTTGTGGATTTGCTTCTCCATACAAAACTGACTGTCACAAATGCTCTGTTGCTTTTTCCCAGGTGTTTTGCTCTGACAAGCTAAATTCTCTTCCTTTTCCATCCAAAAAAAAAGGGTGGAAAAGTGCAGTAGAGTTCCTGGTGAGACTGGCCAACCCAATTCACAGATCAAACTTCACTCAAATGGTTCAGCAGTTCCATCTATCCCATAAATAGCTTCAACAGCACTCGGTCCAAAGCCACTATTTAGGTTTCTTTTTGGTAAAAAAACAAAAAAAACCCCAAAAAACCCCAGCAAATTCTGATGATTAATGTGGATGTCCCAGGGAAAGCAATGGGTATAAAGGCCTCTTCATTTTTGACAGGTGCATTGTGCATTCTGGGCTCCCAGCCAAGACACATTGTCATCAAATGTTAATCAAATCTGCAAATAATATACAAAGTATTAAATTGTGCTTATTCTTAGAGTAATTTGAGCCATAAATTTATCAAGCTGTGGTATACGTTAAGGTCCCTTAAAATGAAGAAAATCAGGACTATGAGGCAGATAAAGAGATTGTGACAACAAAGGGCTTTCAGTGAGCCCTGGTTCAGGGGAATGAAGCATTTAAAACCTTTCTGTATTTTTGTTCAGAAAATGTGCTGATGTAAACAACTCCACAAATAAAGAGAAGCAGGCTAGAATGAGAACCTGTGAAATCTCTCTACAGCTGCACACTTAAAAATAGTAATTTCAATTTTCTGCATGTGGCTGTGCCCGTCCTCACCAGGACTGTGGCTGCAGGTGCCACCCTCCAGCAGTTACTCTGCACCTGAGAAAAACATGGGTATTAGAATAAAAAACTCAGTTTTCAGGCTGGAGGACTTTCTGCAGCTGTGTTTTGTGTGCTTTTGGCTGCTCACCCTGCTTCCTGCCAGATCCTGGTGCAGTTCTTTGGGATGTTCTTAACCTTCCCCTTTGGAACTCAGATCTGTGGTGTCCCTGATGTTTGTGTCTGTGTGACAGCATTCAGAAAGTTACTGAATCTTCTGCCTTTAGAAGCTCTGCTCTAATAAGTTAATTGTTGTTTAAATTAAGTGTTCTTTACTATGCAATTAGGAAATATTCGATATTAAATATAATGGATGAATTAAATGCAGAGTGTGAAGATGCTACAGATCAGCCTGCCAGCCACAGGAGGCCTTTCTTATTGATCCAAGGTCTGTGCTGCTCTTCCCAAACTTCCCAGCATAAGGATTTTCAATTGGATTTCCTTTCCCTGGCAGAATCCTTCCCATTTTTTTGCTCTAAGCCTACCCAGAAGGGATTTTCCTGGAGTAAGCTTCTTCCCCACTGGTGCCAGTGGGATGGATGGATAAGAGTGTAACTGTAAATGCAGGTGAGAAGCAAAGCCTCACACAGAAGCTCTGCAGCAAGGCCATCAGCTCTCTAATGAGTAATTTCTTTTCTCTGGTGGGTTTTGGAGGATGGAGTTGTCCTGTTTATATCCAGCAGGGAAATAAAGAGGGGCTGGCAAAGCTCTGAGCCTTGATTCTGCCTCTGCAGCTCTGCCCTCCCTCCCACCTTCCCCTGCCACGTTCACCACAGGGCAGCTCTCCCAGCCTCGTCTGCACTCAAGAATGTAATTGCTTCTCTGCCTATCCCCTTAGCAAAGCAGAAATACAGCAACCCAAACTCTTCCTCCTCAAGAATGTGCCTTGCCAATGGCCTTTGTCAGGGCCAGGTTGTTATCAGGGTAATGCCTGGTGTTTACTTTTCAGTGCCAGTAAATAAATCTCAGTCCTGCTTGACCCTTCGCTCTCTGGCCTCCCCCGAGCTGAAAACAAAAATGCTGTTCTGGATACAATCAACCAGTTTGGTTCAAGTCCTGCTTTTCAGGATCTGAGTCTGAAACTGGTGGTCTCTGAGTCTCTTAATGCCATTAAAGCTCAGATTTCAAAGATGTGTGCCTTGGAGCTTTTGGGTTTGATTTAAAGATAAGCCACTCAAGCTATGTTGATCAAGGGAGTGTCTTTATGTGAATTTTCCTTTTCAAATAAATCCAGGCCAAGATTTATCGGATCCTTCTAAAGGCATTTGTTACTGGAAAACATTCCTGCCTGCTTCCAGCTTGTCTTTTTTCTTCCTTTAAGGAAGGATCCTGAACTGGCCCTTTCCTTTTCTCACAGCATCAGGAGCTCTGACTGGATTTTAAGCAGTCCATAAAACACTGACATGTTCTCAGATGCTGTGGCTCTGTGTGATTTGTGAAGCCTCCGTGACCATTCCTCACTTTCCTATTCTTTTTTTTTTTTTTAAATTTCCTTAGAATTTATGAGAGTCTTTCCACATCCAGCAAAGCAGTGGAAATAGCCAGGAAAGCTGGTGGGAATTAAAGGCTTCTCATCCACCAGCACAATGGGAATCAGTGGAGCTGTCTCACCAAAATGCCACAAGGGACGCTTGTTCTTCACTTGCAGATAAAAAGTGTCACCTCTGAGCACCTGCAAGTCACCCCTGCCTGAGCTGGTCTGAGCAGCACCAGGGTTGAAAAATTTTGCAAGGATGACCTGAGTGTGTGAAACATCTCAGACATTTATTTTCACTTTTTTATACCATGTACTGTTTATGTTTTCTGGTTATTTTGACTCTTCTCCACAAACTTCTACAAAATCAAACACAGGCCTATCAAAATAGCAGCAGGTTCTGTTATTTTGGTAGAAATGGTGCTTATCTGTAAATGTTTTTGAGATTCTCTTAATATTTGTAAAATATATTCTAAATATAGGTGGTAACATGGGCAGTAGAAAGAGTTCTGAAGAATTGCTGGATCTGAGGGCAAAGATGTTGCTGCTGGGCTGTTGTCATATGAACAGGCATGAATCTGTCTCCTTTTCTCCTTATTCACCTGAACTTCTTTTTCTTTTTCCCTGTTTTTGCTCTTAGTTGGGTTTATGCTGCTGTTTCGCATTCTTTCATGTTTAAAACAATTCATAAATCTGCATAAGGGTGATTTCCTTCACAAAGAATTTTCAGTGGTTTATGTATTTTGTATGTATTTAATAGCTACAAATTGGACAACCAAAACCTCACCTTATGCTGTTTCCTCTCACTTTTCCCATTGGCTGGAAGCAGTGGGCCAAGCCCCAGGAAAGGACAGTTTGGGCTGAATTCTGAGCATTTCTGGGAGAAGGGCTGGTGCCCACATTTGATGATCCAAGGGTTCCTCTCTAGGGCTGGGACTTCTGGGGGGGCAGAGAAGCGAGGTCTGGGTCTCCCCAGCTGCCCATCACCCCTTTTGCAGTGCTCTGAATCCCCAGTGGGGTTATCCTGCCAGTTGTCCACACATCCTGATCCTTTCTAGGAGAACAGAGTGCATGAGACAAATTTTAGATTACAAACAGAAGAGCAAAAGCTGCAGCATCTCTCAGGAAGAAACCAAACCATCAGGGCCTCTTTGTTCTACAAATCCCTTCAAAAGTCCAAACCCAAGCCACATTCCCTCTCTCTTCCATGGATTTTTCAGATGTCAACTCTGTTGATTAAAATGATCCCATTTGGTTTTTAGCCCTCTCTGCTTTTTTGTGCTCACTTTGGTTTAGCTCTACCCCACTGAAGTCCTGCCAATAGGAATCCCACCCAAAATCTTTCTATTTGCAGGGCTGGTAAAAAACATAATTTAGCAGTTGAAATGTTTGGAAGGAGCAAAGCATCCTAAGGCCAGCTGGAGTGTGGGAAGGGGAGAAGCAGTGGCTCCATTCGGGAGGGAAGAGCGGGGGGCCAGGATCTGGGGGAGGGTGAGGGTCTGTGGGAGCAGCCTGGAGAGATCCTGGAACCTGAGCCCAAACTTTTCAGAACTCAACCCAGAAGCTCTTTGGGGAACCACTGCAGTGAGAGCAGCTCATGGCCAGGGTGTAGCCAGGGGTGCTCACTGCACCCATCCCAAAGCTGTTCCCTGCTGGATAACACAGCCCTGCAAGGCCCTTTGACAGGAATAACATGTTTCTGAGCAGCAGGGATGCTTTCACCTCCTCCAGTTCCACTTTTGAGTCCTTCCCCTATAGATCTATCCTTCCCCTGTAGATATATGCACATATATATATATGTACACATTTCTGTGTGGGTTAGCAGACCAGGGCCCTTGCTGGCCCCTCAAGCCCATGGGACATATGCCCAGCAGGTGACAGTGACATGGGCCAGAGCCACCTGTCCCCTCTCAGTGTGTGCCACGTGTTCCCTGCTCCTGGCAGGCTTTGTTCCCATTCCTCCCCTCTTCCTTGTCCCATGACCACAGGGTGAGCTCAGGTGGACACTGGCAGACTGTTCTCCAGCAAGAGTTCTACTCTTAACCAGGCCTCTGACCAAATGGAAGGAAAGATGGAAATCCTGAGATAAAACTCCATGATCTGTGACCTTTCAGTGGGAAATATTTTCAAAATAAGCCATTAACACTTCATTTCTGTAGCACTGGATATGGTTTCAGGCTCAGATGGTTTCTGCAAAAGAGATTTTGCTTACAACCAGTCAATAAGGGGCACTCCAGTTAGGCATTCCCAGGAGGAATCTCTTCTCCCTGGACCTCCTATCAGAGGGAATGCTGCTTTGTGCCTGCTGTGGAGCTGGGGGAGCAGGGATGGGGTTACAGAGCACGGAGAGCAACGTGGGCAGTCACCTTCTCCTGGGGCCAGGGAAGGCCAGCGATGCCCGGGGTGACAGAGACTTTCCCAGCCCTAAACCCCAGATAAATCCAGCTTGATCTCATCCCCTTTCCCTTCCAGCCCCTAGACCTTCACCCAGCCCCAAATGAGATGGTGTTTTCTAGAATGATATCTGATTTTGGGATAATTTCTGAGCAAGAGCAGCTACCTTTCATGAGGAGTTGCTTCAGTATGTCATTACCCTCACAGCTCCGAGATTAGATCTCAATACAAGGTCGAATATGTCTGGTTGCAAGTTCCAGTCATTAGATCTCATTAAGCAAGGTTGAAAAGTCCCCCACTATCAGATCCCCTTTTGAAGTTCCTCTGTGTAATAATAAAGTTGTCTCTTAATTTTTGGGAGACAGTCTTTGGAGAGAGGCCTAAACATAGCACTGAGTGTAATAAAATGAAGTTTAAATTGGCAAAGAAACAAAAAAAAAAAAAAAAAAGCCAACAAACCACCAACCACCCAACCCCAAAGCCCATCCCTTCCCTCCAAGAACTTTAAGGAACTGAATTAAAAATGAAAGCTGGGAAATTTCAGGTTTGTGGTTGCACCCACCCACCTGGGCTGTCTGTGCTGCAGCTGCAGGAGATACTGAGAGGTCGCCTGAGAGATGGGTTTTACATTTACCAAATAAAGCTGCAGCTCTCTTATCTCACATGCCATGTGCCCTGAGTTATGGTGGGGAGAGCCTTGCCTTGGTTTGTGGGTTTCAGCTACATGGCTAATGTTAATTTAAAATAGATCTCTGTGGTTTCATAGTTCTCCATTTGCGGTGTGGTTATCTGAAAAACACAATTCTGTCTCTTCAGGAAGACAGAAGATGGGAAAACAAAGACTGAATGTACTGTGCTGAAAGAGCTGCTGCCCTCAGACACCTCACAGAGCTCCAGGCTGCCTCACCATGGGTTTAATGCTCCCCTCATCCCTCCCAGCCAGAGCAGGGGTCTGTTCCTCCCATTCCTCAGCTGGGTTCCAGTTTGGATAATTACCCTCTGCCCACTGAAGTTTCTTCCTGCAGTTTCAACTGAATGTTATTTTTTGCTTCCTCCTTTGAAAAGAAACCCATTGTTAGCATAGCTGGCACCGAGGTGGCAGCAGAGGCAGGGAGAAGGATCCGGGTATCTATGGGAAGGTGTTGTTTAATATAATTAACTGCAGCGTGGATCTGCTGCCTCCCTGGGGCAGGCAGACCCTCCCACCCTCTCTGGGTTCAGCTCCCAGCTCAGACCCAGGCTCTGCTGCTCATTTTAAAGCTGGTTCTTCAGGAACTGGAGCAGTTTTCCACCATACAGGTCTGATCCTGTGATGTGCTAAGCAGCCTCGACTCTCACTGAAGGGAATGAGAGCAGAGGTAACCCAGCACCTCCCAGAAGGAGGGATTTGAATGGGAGATGAATTGAGGGTATGGTTTTGGGATTAACATTTAGCTCATGACTCTGGGGTTAAGGGCTTAAAATAATTCTTCTATGAGCAGGTTCAGAGTTTAGCTACCTTAGAGCTAAATGTTGAAAACATGCCTTACAGCAGGGATCCACCTTCATCAGTCTGTCTGAGGGCTGACCACAGGTGGAAGTTGTCTGGAATAACCCCTCAGTAACACTGACCATAATTCCAAATGAAGCCATGCTGGACCAGCAGCACTTCTCTGCTTCCCTCCTCATCCCCCTGATTCCCAGAATAAACCCCAAGTGGCTCTTTTTGGCTTTCATGGCTCTTGGCATTCTGTGCCATTGGGGCTGTGTTTCACCTGCAAGATTTCACTTGTGCCTGGATTTCACCAGCAGCAGAGTGACCAGAGCAACAGAATCCTGCCAGTATTTATATAAACTGTGCTAAATCTTCAGAAAGATCCTTTTACTTTCCATCATTTCCTCCAAATAACTTGAAGTGTCTGATTTAGTTCAAGCCCCTGATTTACATCAGAGGCTGAGAGTGGCTGTTTGTACTTGGTTTGTCCACCTGGAGTGACATTATTGCTCCACCAGTGGAATGTCCCTCCTGATGACCAGGCTCACCTAAGAGCCAGTGACAGTGATGTGAGCAACAGCATTAACATCCTGACTCAAACAGTGAGCTAAAAACTAGTATTTATAGGATATTTTCATAAATATATTTGATTTCTACTAGCAGGATCTGCATAGAAGGATCCTCAGGAGATGCCACCCACAGATCTGCATGGGGTGAGCAAACCCCAGAGGGGGAGGAGGTTCTGTTTTGATATCCAGCCAAGAGTTGCTCTAGAAACAAGGCTAATAACAGTCTGCTGGGGATGGGCTTTTACTTGTGATCTCTTTGGTTCTCCCTGGCATTCCATGCAGAACCAGGAAATGGAGAAAGGTGCATCCAACATCAAACAGCTTTCAAGTAGGCATTTTTGCCTAACATCCTAAGGAAATGAGTCTTGTGTGATCACACTGCCTCTGGGGGTGTGTGTGTGTGTCTAAAAGCTTTTGAATTCACTGGCCAATTCCACCCAGGTTTAGCAAAAGGGTGAAGATCTCAAAGAGGGATCTGTTCCTACAAGTTGAGGGAAAACAGGTGACAGGGAGAGCCCCTGTTAGCCCCTTGCTCAGGGAGGAGGCCAATTCTCCTTCCATTAAACACCAGAGCTTCACCCAGGGAAAGGAGCTGAAGAAAGACTGGGAGTCAGACAAGCAGAAAACAAGCCTGTATTAGTTTTGCTCATCACGGATGTGCTCTGTGAAATCCCAGAACTGTTGTATTTGCTGCACTCTGCATCTTCCAGGAGCTCTGTGGAGCTGGATCACAGGACTCCCTTTTGGCCAACACCTCCCTGGGAAGATGCTGGTTGCCTTGAGGGGGCAAAAATCCTGTGGGGAGCCTACAAATGCCCAAAGATTAAGCTGGATAAGGATGTGAGATTTCCCATATCACAGCAAAGCTGGTTATCCAAGGGTTTAAATAAAATGATCAATTTTTAGTCCTTGCTTTGCTGCCTCCAGGGAGATGCTGCCCTTAATCATAGGAGAACATATGGCATTTTAAAGGGCCCAAAGGCTTTTTGAATTATGTTTATAGAGACCAAAGTCTTTGAGCACAAATGTTTGATTCTAATAATCTGTCTGGCAGTGTCGCTAATAAAGATTTACATGCAGAGTTTATCAGGGATGCCTAAGGTAATGCTCTTCCCACAGGGAAAATCCTCTGGAACAGAAATCTGCTGGACTAAAATTGAGAAGTACTTGCTGCTGGGATTTACCATCCAACAGAAAAAGGTCCTAGGAACTCTTTCTTACTTCCTGGGTGACCAGCTTTTGCAGCTGGTTTTATAGATTCAGGCATGTCCAAGGAAAGAAGGAAAGCTTGGAGGGTGTATTTGAAATGTCATGGAATGGGTAGGAAATAATCAGATATTTCTTGGACTTACTCAGTTATTTCCAGGTTGACTCTGCACCCTCTTAGAGCAGAATTCTTTCACACAGGTTCAGCATGAAATAAAACCATATATTGATAAAATATCTCCATTCCCAGTCTGTTTGGTTGTGTTGGGACATACAGTTTCAGTCAGTAGTGCAATGGTTCAGCACTTTGGGCACCAAAGTGTAAAGGTTAAAAATATAAGTGTTGTCAAAGTGACTGGCAAATGGAGTTTGCAATTTTCTGCTTTAACTCATCCAGCTGCTCTCCTGAGAGTTGCTTTAATGAGCTTCCCTGACTCTGCCACAATGGGCAGATTTCAGAACCTGCCACTTCCACAGAGGGAAAATATTTGCTACAGAATATGAGATTGGCTCATTTTGATTCAACTTTCAGCAAGTCCTGTGCTGAAGTTACAGACGTGCCTCAGCTGGAGCGTTCACTTCCTTGTGGTGCTGCAGGAACACATGGGGACACATTGGGCTCCATTCATTGCTGTGGCAGCCACTTCTCCCTTTTTTTGTTTTTTCCCCAAAAATGAGAAGTTAAATACCAAAAATGAAGGTTGTGACATAGTGGGTGGGATTCCCACAGGGAAAATGTAGCAGGCAGGTTGGATTTCTCCTCGAAGTCCTAACAGATATGGCATTCACACTTGTTAGAGTTTGAAAATTAGCACTGAGTAATGTCCATGGGGCTGCACAATCCACTGTCAGTTCAGTGGCCACATGTGAGGAAAGAGTTTTGCAAAGCTATGGTCCCCAAACTTTAACTGCAGAGCAGTTTGGCCTTATATCCAAAACATTTGGATGCATAATTAATGCTAATTCTCTTTATATGGTCACATTTCTATCAAAACAGTTTAATACTAAGTGTACACTGCAGTTCTTGCTGGGATTAAGCCCTGATGTGCAAGACCCTGGAGCTGGCCTCGTTTCCTTTGGTAGCTCATGTTTTCAGACTCCTCACATTTCATAATTCCTCAGATTTGGCAGAGTTAATTCACAGCTGTGGGGTAAAGTCCTGGTTCTGTTCAGGTCAAAATCCAGGATTCAATCAATGAATGAGCAACCTGGTCTAGTGGAAGATGCCCTGCCTTAGGCAGAGGGGTGGAATGAGATGAGCTTTAAGCTTTTCATTTCAGTTAAGAAATCCTTCCAACACAAACCATTCTGTGATTTTTTTGTTTTTCCTTAACCCTAAAAAAACTCCCTTGAATAGCATCTGCCAGGGGATCCTTTTCACAAGGATACTGCAGTTGGCTGAGAAATTATAAAAGAAGCCTCAAAGGAAAAAATGCAGAGTTGTCTCAGTTCTGCTCTCCACATTTGTAAGAAAAATGCCAGTTTTTAGTTGAATGTATTGAACACCTATGATGGGCAGTTTCCATCTATTGGCCTCTTTTCCATTTCCAACATTCAAGTAGTTCTAATAAGGCAGATGAATGCAAAAAAATAAAAAAGGAGAAAAAAAAAAACCCTAGTCATAGGAAGATAGGAAGTGATGGAGTTGGCAGTTAGGTTGATAGAAACAATGCCAGTTTCATGAAATGCCTTTCCAATAAGAAAACTCTTTTTTGGGGTGTTTCAGCTATCTGTAATAGGCCAGAGTAATCCCTCACCCTACAGACTCATTTGAAAAACATTTCTACCTCTATATAAAACAGTTTATCCCCGCTCCTCCAGGAAACAAGGGTGGAGCATGCAGAAAAAGAACATCTATAAATCACATCTTTGATGCCAGATGAACGAGATGTGAGCTATGAATCATGTGGAAGGATGAGCAGGCTCTGCCTTCCATTATCACAACTGACCAACATCCTTGTTTGCATTAACTGTTCTCATTCCATGAACACATTTTAAATTAAAAAGTCTGTAAAGGTCACACTTTCAGGTTTCTTTGAAATACTTGAGGAGGAACCCAAAGGCTGAGCACTTTGTGTTCAGGCACTGGTGTTAGGAGGAAATTCAGTTTGTTGGGCTCTGGATTATCCCTTGGTTGGGAATGAGTGGTTGAGGGAAGGGTAAAGTAAGTAAATACTTCATCCCTTTCATTTTTCATACAGGCATGCTTGGAATCCTCCCTCATCAATAGAGGTTTTGCTGGATGCTGGCAGTGCCCCTGAGGCAATGCACAAGATTAATAGGACTCCCTATCTAATTACAGGTTTACTGACGGATATTACTGAGGCCCCAGCAATGCAAGTCCCCTACATTGCACTTTTCCCCCTGCCTAGAGCTCACAGAAAGAGGCAGAAAACCAAGTGTACTAAGGTAACAAGGCATGGCTCAAATCCTGTGCCTGCTGTAGGAGTGAGCACTTTGCTCCTAAAGCAGTACAAATTTAGAGGTAACTTGTTTTCAAACAACCATCCAGGTTTGTGTGAGAACTGGATGGTTTGTAGGCTGGAGATAATAATAAAGAGGAACAAAAGGAGTTTTCTTTGGCACTTTGTGCATAGTGGCAATTAACTGTTACCAGATAATGCCTTGTCAGGGGTGCTTATAGGCAGAATTTCACCCCTTGCTTCAGCTGCTGCTTTTCTTATTTTCCTTAAGAGTTGGGTAAAGACTTCAGGAATTAAACACAAAACCAAATATCCTCTAAACTTACCCCTCAACAAAACAAAACAGCCCCTTCCCCCTTTCAGATGTCCAAATTAGGGGTAGGAAAATGCCATCTCTGGTCAGATTTGCAGCCATGGCAGATTCTGGTGATTGAAGCATGAGATTTAATGGGATTTTGAGTTCTGAATCCAAAGGTGGAAACAGAAAGGGGGAAATAGAAATAGGAATAGGAATAGGAATAGGAATAGGAATAGAAATAGAAATAATAGAAATAGAAATAGAAATAGAAATGGAAATAGAAATAGAAATAGAAATAGAAATAGAAATAGAAATAGAAATAGAAATAGAACAGGGGTTTATTATGTCCTGGCATTTCCATCCCTAAAGGGTTGTGATCCCACAGGTTTATTATCTCCTTTATGCACAGGCAGTTTTGGGATGGTTGTTGTTGCGGGTACTTCTAGGTACACATTGGAAATTTAAATCATTTCAGCCGACTCTCAAGTCCCTGTAGGTGGTTTTCTGCCTAGGAAACAGCTTTTTTCTGATAACAAAACAAGAAACAATGACTCAAGACTCCTTCCCACATTAAAAGGGTCCTAGAGGAACTTCTAACTGTTGTGGAAATGCTGATTTAAGGTTCCAGGATAATCTTTGTGGACTAGTTTCATGGAATTAATTTTCATTTTACATTTTTTTCTTGCATAATTAATTGGGTCGAGGCAATTAGTGGAATTTACTGCTGGGAAGGGTCTCCAGGAGGCTGTGACAGGGACCCTGCCCAGGACCCTTCCAGCTCAGGGCTGCACGTGGCTCTCCCGGCTCCGCCGCTGCGATCACTGCCCAAGGAGAGCTGGGAGAGCAGCAAAGCCTCGCTCCACTGGACTTCTCACTTCCTCTTTTCCTCCCCTTTCTGTGTGTTGTCTTCTAATAATCCCTTCTCCCTGAATCCATCGCCTGCAGCGCAGACATTAGATAAATAAAGCTGGCGTGGGCCCCGAGCCAGCTGGGATTGCATAAATACCCCGAGCTCTGGAGCTCAGAGCTTTGCTTGCTGAGACACTGAAGTGCTGCCTGGTACTGGTGTGGGGTCTCCTGACAGCTGGGGGAGACTGGGATGGGCCAGGCAGCAGGAGGAAGGGGGTGATGGACACTGTGGGGGTGTTCCTATTTGACTCCATGTCAGCCTTTCTGGCAGCTAAAATTCCCTCCTCCCCAGTTACATCTGTGCCTCTCTGAGGGGGATGCAGAGTGGCACCAATTTCCAGTCTCTATAAAATAGAAGTGGAAGGTGTCAGGAAGTAACTCGCAGCCCTAAAGCTCCATCCTCTCCTTGCCAGGCCACGGCTCCCAGAGGCACATCAGCAGCTGTGGGATTTAAACGGGACAGGGATGAAAGAGGGAAGGGGAGGATTGCACTGCCTGACACCACAGCCTGTAGCTGGCTGGGCTGAAGGTGGGAAACCAGTTTGTCCAGCTTTGGCTTCACAAGAAGGTTCAGAGATGGCTTTTCCTGTAGTAAAACCCACACAGGCACAAGCTGGGGCTGAGGGGAGAGCGCTGGCGCTCGATGTGTGTTCCCTTCTTTCCCTCCTGCCAAGGACTGCAGCTGAATTCTCTTCCCAGTTTATTCCAGTCACTTCACCAGCTTGTGCATGATTGCTCCAGGTTTTCCTGGGCTTTCTCTGAGCTAGCATTGTGAAATTTCTTTCATTTCAGAGGTCTGCCATCATGAAATTCCCTGTGCTCTCAGGTGTTACATTAACACATCTGTGCTCCAGGTCTTTAGATGACCAGGGTTTGCTAGGATGGGGTTTGCTGGAGCTGGGTTTACTGGGACAGGTTTGCTGTGTCAGGGCTGTTCTGGAGCTCACTTGTGTATCTTGTAACTCCCAGCTAGAACACACCTCAAGGAACTCAGGTCTGACCAGGCTCACTTGTCTCGAGGCTCCTTTCCAGCCTGTTTTCTGTTTGGGCAAACAGTTATTTGGAAACACTTGAATTGTGCTGCAAGTGTCCCCCCAAAACGATGTTGAGGACCTGGCACCTTTATAAAGAACTTTTTTTGCTGTGTTTTTCTTCTCTCTGCTAAGTGTCACAAGGCTCTGGTGCCAGTGGACCATAGTTCTGTAAAACATTTTGAAATGCCAATAAATCAGAGGCACAGTTTGGAAGCTGCCAGCTGGAATTTGCTACTTGAGCTTAAACAAGCTGGGCATATCTGCTTCCTCCTGTTTTGTTTGCCTAGGTGTAGTGAGAGCAGTGCAGCACCATGACTGGGGGTTTGATTGGAAAACTTTGGGAAAGGGGAATCTAGAAGGAGCCATGCTAAGTTTGTCTCCAGCACTCAGGTCATTTTATGTCATGTTGTAGGGAGTTTGTAGGCAACCCTAATGACACTTCCATGGTGCTGGTTGGAAATACCATCCTTCAGATTTGTGCAGAAGTGGCTATTTCACTCTTTTTGTTGTTTATTGGCTTCCAGCTGAAACCTAAACCGAGCTTGTGAGCTCTGGAGGGCATTAAGGATCTCCGACAGCTTTTTGCAAATGTAAGGGTATTAAACCCAAAGGCTTGGCAGAATTCCAAATGAGCAAATCTTACTCTGAAACCTTTAGGTTTCCCCTCTACTTAAGGGAATTTAAGATGTTTTGCACTTCTTAGATCTCACATGATTATAAGCGACTTGCCCTGGTCGCACAGGAAATCTGCTGGGGAAAAGACCTAGATCTCAGTTTTCCTGACTTCCCAGAGAGCTTCTGGCCAGATTAAGGGATGTGCTATGTGGGGAAGGACTGGGGTTCATAAGTGATTCCCAGAGCACCCCCAAACTTTGGAAAACACCTGTGAGAATCTCCAGCAGTGGAAGAGTTGTGAGCCCACACTCAGCCTCCCTCTCTTCCAAAGGGGAAACAAAACTCCTCTGTCTTCTTTACCTGGCAGCCTGTTTTCATGGAACTCAAAGAATTTAATCTCTAAGGCTGCTGAGTTTGGCCATTTCAGAGTGTGAGCCTGGGAATGCACCCAGGTTAAATAGGAAACCGTGGCACAGCGGGCACAGGGATGCTGGTGCTGCATCCAAGAGTCAGAGCAGTGCCAGGGGTGATTCCCACATTTGTGACAAGCCAGTCCCAAAGAGCAGACACAGGCTGGGAGTCTCTTCCTGGGACAGTGGCACCCACTGGTGCACCTTTGTCAAAGTGCTGATGCTGTGTGGGAAGTCTCTGGTTCTGTGCTGTGGATTTCCACACTGGCTCCTGGCTTGGTAGAAAAATGCCTGGTTTGGCTAAACCCAAATCCTCAGAGGCCTAAAATCAGGCAGAGCTGCCTTTGACACTTTGAGCAGATCCAAGTCTTGCTGCTGTGTTTGCCTCTGCAGGCTTTAAGAGGTGGGTGCCAAGAGCATGGCTTGGCCTTGGAGCAGAGAACAGATCCCTCTGGGCCAGGCTGGCCAGGAAGCTCCTGGGGAGTCTGGGAGCATCCCTGGGCACAGTGGTGTCTGTGGGCTCTGGACCTGTTGGGCTTTGTTAGCAGCCCTGCTAATTGCTTTGATTTGTAAAGTGAGGGGCTCAGCAAAGCGGAGATGAAAAACAGACCTTGATGAAGTGTCTCATTAACTAAAAAGGCAGAAATTTCGGGCATTACCCACCCCCCACCTGTGTAGAAGGCTGGTTGTAATGCCTTGGCCAACAGGGGATGAACAGATGCTCACCTTGGAGCAGGTTCAGGTTTGTGCTGCTGGGGCTTTATTGGGGTGTAATTCCACTGCCACAGTGCAGGAGGGGATCCAGGCTCTTCTCCCTGTCTCTCTCAGCCCTGAGCTTTTTCTTCACATGTGCTGAGCTCACAGTGAAGAAAATAGAAAGAGGATCTACCCAAGCCAGGGTAAAAAAGCTTTTTCCAAGGGTAGCAGAGCTCAGGGAGGCAGAATGGCTCATCCTGCAGGCAACCAGCGTTGCCACATTTATCTTTGCTTCCAGCTTCTGTCATTCCAAAGAGCAAATTCAACAGCAACTCCTGTTGGAGTTGGGGTGGCTGGAGCTGACACCTAATGAAAGGTACTGGGATTCTCTTTGTTTTTGCTAACAGAAAGGAAAACAGAACAGCTACATATCATCCATCTGAAAAAAAAAAAAAAGGCTGTAATTACCACTCCCAGAAATTATTTCTTATTTAATGAAATGTCTCTTTAGGCTGAACAAAGGAATTTTCAGACAGGAGAGCACTGAAGGGCGGGACAGAGAACACAGGCAGGAACACAGTTCAATTACAGGGAATAAAATCCTCTTGACATTCTGACGCAGTTTGTGGGAGATCTCATTAGAACCCTTGCCAGGCCAGAGCAAAGGCTGCTTTTTCATACAGATATTTTCTATCTATTTATACTGACCCAGCACTGGGAGCACCAGGGATGTGCAGCTCATTCCTGCAGGCACAGTTTGGGAGGGCTCTGCTTGCTTTTCCACCAGCAAAATGCCAGATCAAGTCTCAAAGCAAGGGTGCTGCCAAGTGTAGGAACACCCTCTCCCCCTTTGCAAGGGAAGTGGCTGTGGATGAGTAGCTCTGGCAGTGGGAAGGAGAGTGGAAGCAAAACAGAATTGTTAAGGCTGGAAAAGACCTCTCAGGTCAGGCAGTGCAGGCAGGGAACACTTTGGAGCTGTGTCCCTCCCCGTGGCATGGGGAACCACAGGGCTGGGGTGGGGTTACCCAGGGGAGACTCGGCTGGAGGGAGAGAGGATCTGCAGAAGGGGAGCAGGAACCACAGAGCAGGAGGTGAATCCATGGTGGGAACCAGCAGCCTTGGTGTGTGACAGATTCATTGATCACATCATGGTGGGGGAGAAGGTTTCCTCAACTTCAAGTGAAGTTCATCTCTCTTTTTCTTTCTTTACTTTTTTTTTAATTTAATTGATTGTTTTTACTTAAGGTCCTCTTTTGGAAAACTGTGCTGGTCTCTCTGTTATTGCTTGGATTAATTGACTACTGGTCACTGTAACTTAAAAGTCAGATTGAGTAGGAAATAACAAAGGATTTAACCTGTAGCAATAAGGCTGTAAAAGCAGCCTTAGTCAAGTCTGAGGTAAATAATGCAGCTGTGGAAATCACCTTTCTCCAGTTTATGCTGGGGAAAAGAAAAAATCTTCTGTAAATAAGGAAGACCCTAAACCTCTTGTGTTAAGTGCCACAGGCAGGTTCAGGGATGGCACATGGGATCATTCTAAATGCCTGAAAAACGGACTTACAATCCAAAACCAAGGAGATGCCACTGGCTCAGGTCATAACCAGCTGTGAGACGAAAGGACAAAGCTGGAGCCCAGTTTCAGGCCAGAGTGAGGCAGCAGAGTCCAGGTCCTGGTGCCTGGAGCCTGGCAGAGCTGCAGGAGGTAGGTGCTGTAGGAACGTGGTGTTTGGTGGGATGGGAGAGCTCCTGGTGTTCCCAAAGGATCAAGTCCTCCAGCCCTCCCTTTCCAGCTGGCTCACTCCTCACAGACCTTGCCTTTGGTTTGGGCTCCACATTTCCTTGAAACAGGACAAATTGATGGCCCTAGGGCTTGGACCTGTGTTCTGGGGCTCTTTGGGGTTTGCTCTAATATCAAAAGGCAGCTTGTGGTCAAAGAGAGGCACTGAGATGAGTTCTGGCAGCCTTTCAGAGCTGTCACAGCTCTGGGACTGTGTCATCCACACCCATCAATGGCAGCAGGAAAACAGGCAGGAATCCATAGAGTTAATGAGGCTCAGGAAGCTTCTGAAATCTATGGTTAAATAGCAGATTCTAAACTAGCACTGCCCTGGGGCTGGTTTGAGAAGATCTTTGCTCTGAGGATTGTTGCATGCTGGCAATCACCCCAACATAATTAAGTAGTTTATTCTGTCATGTTTTGATAAATTCCAACCTTCACCCGCTGGCTTACCTTGGGAAGGCTTGGTCCATGTGCTGCCTAATGTTTGTGGTACACAAGGATTTGTTATGCTGTTCATTAATTCTTGCACATTAAATGGACTTGGGAAGGAAAAATATTGATGGAGAAATAAAGAGCAACTTTCTCACTGAGGGCTGCAGCATGTTCTGCCTGGAATCCTGACTCACACTAAATCAAATTTTTCCAGTCTCATGAAACCATAGGTTTTTCTGCTACAAATTGATAAAACATACCTGTTTGCACTTAAAAACTGATATCCAGGTGCAGCACATTGCTGTGAAAAAAACATAACATGACCTCAGCGGGATTCAGCTTCGGTTTTGGTAATGCCTCTTTGGCATTTGTTAGCCAAGGCAAATGCAAATCACATGCTGGAATGATTAAAGGATTCAGCCCTCTCCTTAGCTAATGTTTTGACTCTGCAAAGTAGGTATAACTTGTACTTGATCCTCGGTCAAAAACAGTTTCTAGCAGCAATTCTGTCTAGAAGGATGCCAAAAACGAGTGGGAACTGAATATCCCGTTGCTTACAAGCTGCTGCTTGGAGCCAACCTTGGGGTGCCATGCTGGGGGTGGCCATGGGGGATATTTACTCAACTGTAATTAACTTAATCAGCCACTGGGTATCAGTATTGTTTCACATCCATATATAAAAAAGGGGATTTTAATGCCTCTGTTTGGAGACATTGCTGAGGGCTGGCCCTGGTCATGGGGAGAATCCCCTCCAGTGTGAGGTACCTCTGTCTCCTGACCCCAAAGCAGCAGAGAGCAGTGGAACTGAAGGGGAGCTGAGCAGCAGCACAGAATGGGGTGCAGGGACTCCATTCCCAGGGAATTGCTCTGCCCCTGCCCCTGCCCCTGCCAGACCCAGGCTGGAAGCTGAGCACGCTGCAGGCTGGGATGGGCTGCTCCCCTCAGGACAAGAGCTGTGCAGTGTTTGTGTGCATGTGGGTGTCAGGTGGGATTTGGGGATGTTAATCCCAGCCCTGGGCTGTGCTGGGCATGAGGAGAATGTCTGTGACAGAGTGTGGAGGTGCTGAGTGAGCCAAGTGCACACAGAGGAAGGAATGGCAGGAGATTTCGGATTCCTTCAAACCCAAACCATCCTGGGATTCCTTGATTCCATGTGACCATTTTCCAGCTGAATTCCCTGTGTGTGGTGCCACCCTCCCCTGCTGCTGAAGCAGGCAGTCACGTTTGTGTTTAATGGTTGTGCTCCAAGCAGGATGCACAAAGGTGGTGCCCAGATGCTCCATGAACACACCTGGGACTGCCCAATTTGCAGGTTTAGCTCCCAGCCCACTGAGGGCTGGGTTTGGAGGCCTCCAGCTCACTGGGTGATGGATCCAGGAGGGAAGAGCTGCTGGGAAAAACCCACCTGAGTGAGGTGTGTCCCATTGTCAGGGAGTGCTGCAAAGGCTCGGGCAGGATTTTCTCTTGGGCCCCTCACCTTCCCTAGGGAGGGACTCCAGCACTGGTGGGATTTCTGCCTGAGTTTCCATTCAGTTTTGGCTCCAGGTAACAGCTGTTTCCCTCACTGCTGCCTTGCAGGCTTGCTTCCCTTGCCAAAATGCTAATTTAGCCCTTCAGCTATGTTTAAAAATAAAAGATCCTCCACTTCTCAGGGTATTAAAAGGCCAAAAGGAATATAAAAAGTTCACCAGACTGGTCAGTTCACTCCCTGCTGTGTCTTCCTGGGGCGTTGCAGCAAAAACACAGGCACAAAATCCAAAGCAAACAGCACCCTCCTCCCTGCTCAGCCTCCCCTGCAGCCTCTGGCTCCCAGCCCTGTGCCCATCTCCCTCCAGCCCCTGCCTCTCCACTCTGCCCTGGGCATCTCCCCATCCTCTGGTGGCATCTCCTGTACCACTTCAGTCACACTGAGAGGCTGCTTTTCCAACACCTGAGTCATTCCTCTTCTTGAATTCTCCTGGCCCAAAAATTTCCCAACTTCTGGGCTGTTCAGGCACAAACTCAGCAACAAGGATTTTTTCCCCACTAGTCTCTTCTGGAGTAAGGATAATATATCCACATCCTCCCTGCTGTTCCTGCCATTCCCAGGCATCCCACAGAGACCCCACTGAAGTCCTCTGCTTGACTTTATTTCTTGGAAGCTGCAGAGGAATCTGTTTAAAAATCCAAACAGGATTGTGGCTGTGCATTGGGTTTCATAGAAGCTCTGCAAGGCTGGTGAAACCTGGAGGGTCACAAGGTTCATATTTATTCCTACTTGGTTAAAGCCTTATGTTATAGTAAGGGGGTTTGGATAAGTAGGGCAGAAAAAAGGTCATTTAATGGTTGGAAGTTTTGGGGTTTCCTGACTTTAACGCTGGTTGTGACTTAAATACAGGGATGCTCTGCTTTAAAAAGTGCTGTGGGTTGGGATTGGAGTCCCTGAACAAAATCCTTCTGTTCCTCAGGCTTTTCATTTCTCACAAACTGAGAAGTGCATCTCTCTCCCTCCTACAGAGGTAAAGAGATGGCACTCTGAAGCAGCCATGGAGGAGGAGAGGTCTTGTTTGGATTATTTCAGTTCGGGGCAGTGCCTGTTTCAGTTTAGAGCTGCTCAGTGTATGGAGAGCGAGCTCATTCGTGCTCTTCCAAATGAGCTGTCACCTCCCAGAGCTGATTAATCACCACGAGGCACCCGCCCTGGTATCAATGCAGGCTTCAAAAGGCTGAGTCAGCCAAGCATGGCACGCCAGCCCATCCCCAGGTTAACCACACACTGCTGCTCCTCTCTGCCAGCCCCCTCCAGCCTGCAGGAATTTAGCAAAAGCCATTTTATTGACTGGGACCAGGAAGGATCAAACACTGCACAGGGACGGTGCCCAGCTGGTGCCCAACTGGCATGGGAAGGAAAACTGGGATGGAATAAAGTGCAGTGGGGATGTGGAAATAAGAAAGGGGAAAGGTGGCTCCAACTCTTAAGCAGCTAAGAAAAACCCCAACAAGCCCAGTGACCATTATTCTGCAAGGATATTTTTTAATGTTGAGTATTTGAGTTCAACCAGTTTGCACTCCGGCACATGGCTTTTCTCCATTAATGCTTATCCTGTTCTCATCAGTTTTGCTTTTTTTTTTCCCATCAAATAGCTTTTTCTCCTCAACAAGAAAGACCCTAATCATTTCAGGGTGCTTGCCACCTACTATCAGTGGTTATTTTGGCGATAGCTCGACAAAGCTTTAAAATGTCTGAACTGCATTAAAATAAATTGTTGGCATTCCAGCCCAAACCTCAGGAGGCAGGAATCTGCCATGAGAGCATGGAGGGAAGCACTGTTATAATAAAGGATACATGTAATGAGGTTTGAAGTGCTTGAAATTCAAAGTCTGGTCCATATTACAAAACATTCACTAGTTTAACGAAATCAGTTTCAAATTGATCTAATTAAACTCCTAGACAGCCTCAGTGCAGACATCTTCATATTGGTTTTATCCATTCTTAAACCAGTTTAGCTGGGATGTGTTAGGGACAAAATGCCCAGGAACTCCTCAGTTGGGATTTGGTTGTCCTTTACAGATCTGAGTTAAGTTCACTTTTCAGGTCTTTTCTCTGTATCTTGCTTCTTTAGCTTCTTGTAAATCTCATCTTTGTGCTTCTTTAACTCTGGACTCTCAGTGACTTTGGGCACCATTAACTGGCCTTGGATTGGAGCAATGGCTGCAGGAAGGAGGAGGAGGAGGAAGAGGAGGAGGAGGAGGAGTCTGGACAGGGCGAGGACGAGGATGGCCATCCCAATCATGCAGTGTCCAGTCAGGAGAAAACCAGGAGTGCAAGAGGCTCCTGTGAAACCAATGTAGATTCTGACCTCTTTTTATAAACTGGGACTTGAAATGGCTCAAGGCTGAACATTCAGTGTCCTGAGTTCAGGTGGTTCAGGTGGAGTTTCCAGGCTGGAATCCACAAGAGCTGGATCCATGGCAGATGGACAGCACGTGAGGAGCTGCAGATCCACGAGCAGCGCAGGGCTGGTAAAACATTTACACTGAACTTCATCTTCAGTGCTGCCCTGCACAGAACATCAGTGTCTGACTGGCCCATCCAGCATCTTTGTGCTCTCAAGTGGCAATTCCCAGTCCCAGGAGTTGCTGCTGGCCTTTGGACAGACAGCATTCCCACCCAGCAGCCTCAATCTGCCACGGAGCTGCAGGGTGGGACCAAGGGATGCGACTGAAAGAATCCCTTCAGTGGGCAAGAGAAGCTCAGTGATTCCCTTCTGGTGGGACAGAGAGGCTCAGTATTGAGCTTGCTTGGTTTTCTTTGCAGGAGCGGGAGGGATGATGCCAATTCTGAACTCACCCATGGATTTTGAAGAGGTTAATGCACCCCCTGAGAGTGTGGAACAAAACTGTCTGTCAAACAAAACTGGCTTTTGGGGCAGGGAGGTGGAGTGTATAAAAGTACATTTTATTCTGTTGACCATTAATTGTGTAAATAAACCAGCATAAGAATGTTTTTATATGCCACTCTGTTTTCTTATAAAATAGAGGGGTTCCTGAAGCTGTGTAGAAATTCCATAGTAAACAGAAAATCTGGCAAGTTATACCCATCCCATGGAATACTGACAGAGATTTGCAACTCCCTGCATCGCAGCAGCAGGAGAGGCTGCAGGTTTTCCACAAAAGGCAGGGCCAGAGCAGCAAAATAGAAACCTCCTGCAGCTCTGACCCTACATGCCCTTTCTGGGGAAAGGAGCTGTCATTCCCAGGGGCGAGGGAATCCCTCTTCCCTCAGAGAGCACAGGTGATGCTTTATGAGGATTAGTGATTTGAACACGATGTTCTGGTGTTGAAACCCTTGCAGAGGGCAGGAGAGGTTGTTCCTGTGTGGAGAAATCAGAGCTTTGCTCTCATCTGTGGTCTCCAGTGGTGTCTGGTGCCCAGCAGCTCAGAGACATGGATATGTTTTTTGGAAAACTTTTAGGGCACTTCTGAGTGATTCTGACAGCGGCCGCCTGCCTGTGGCTAATGAAAGGTCTTCACATTCCTTTCCATATGCTTTGAAATGCCAGAGGAAATGTCCCAGTGACTCAAATTATAGGTGTTACTTGGGAGTAACTGCTGCATTATTGTTGAACACCTGGAATTGGCAGCAGGCAGGCTGCATGCTGGAAAAAAAGGAATTGGATACTCAGCCAGCCCTGCCTGCCTCCACCATCCCTGGCTTTGGTCATTGCAGCAGGAACAGAGGGGTGCAAGTGGTCATTCA
This sequence comes from Anthoscopus minutus, assembly GCA_013399455.1. Lineage (NCBI taxonomy): Eukaryota > Metazoa > Chordata > Aves > Passeriformes > Paridae > Anthoscopus > Anthoscopus minutus. The sequence goes on from VWYI01031724.1 coordinate 1,493,844, forward strand.
GATGAAACTTGTCCCACTGGCACTCTCTCTTCTGACTCTGCCCCTCAAATATTCCTGTTCCCTGCTGAAACAACAGAGAATTTCAGTGTCAAAGCATTCATTCCACAGAGTTAAGCCATGGCTGGATTTGGATGGGAATCTGCAGATATTAGGGATGTTCCCAGAGGATAAAGTGAATCTTCCTTCCACAGAGAAAGGCAGCTGCAGTCACCTGTTACTTATTTTATTTATTCAACATCTTAACAGTAAAACCCTTGGAACTGGGTTTCCCAAAGATAATTCTTTTTCTTCCAATTTATCCTGTCCTCTCAACCTACCTAAGGAAAACATTCTTGGCATAGCAGGGGCAGCCCTTCATCCTGGGAAGGATGGGTTCTCCAACAAGTCTGATAATGGAGATTTAACTGGTCCATGGGTGCTTGGAGGGAGAGGGATTGAGGATTTTTTTCCCCCCTGAGTGGTGTAGAAAGGGTCATTTCTGTCTAAGGGCCTTTTAATGTGCATGGTCACATCTGCTTGGAAACTATAACAGATCTGCTTAAGCTGGTTCAAATGTTTTCTAGATAAAGCTAAAAATTCCTAATACTCAGTTACCACAATCACAACCCCTCTGTGTTTGCTGTTAGGCACATTTTGGTGAGGTTGTGTTCAGGCATGGGGTTTAAATGCTAACAAGATGAAATGGCATCTTTTTTCTTAGTTCCTTCTCCTGATTTATGACAAGGACTTCTCTGGGCTTCCATAGTTTGATCCAGAAAAGTGGGAATCAGAATGTAAATTATGTGTAGTTAAGCTTTGCTCAGTTCTTGACTGGAATTCTCAGAGTTTTACTTCAGCTTTGTTTTGTAAGTGTTGCCTTTATTACCCACTGCACCAGTGCAATATCAACAGGCTGTGAACCCTTGGTGTCTTACAGCTACCACTGAAAATTTATCTTTATGGTAAAGTCTCTGGAGGTTTCTGGGATTTGTTTTGGGCTTGATGCCTTCTATTGTTTCTCTCCAGCTTGAGTAGGAGCTTCCAAAGGCAAACCTAGCAGTAACTTCATTAAGGTGCATCTGCCATGTGGGATATAACTTTATTTCATGCAAAGACACTTTGTGAGTCAGCTGAAATATTATCTCTAAAACCAGACCTTGTCCTGGTTTTTAGGGAGCACTTGGTGCAAGTGATGAGTGGAATGTGCTTCAGATGGAGAGCCAGTCCTGGAGGAACAAGCACACAGCACTGTGCCATGCACACTGAGCTGGCAGTCTAGACAAGTTTACTCAAAAAATAGGGAAAAACTTGTGAGAAGGAGCTACTTGGGTTTGGCAGCTGTGGAAATCTAGAGCTAAGATGGGCTCCAGCCCTCCAGATCCAGGGATCTGAGAGGTGGCATGTGTGGATGCTCTGTGTCAGCTGTGATCCCTGAGCTTGGCTTCTGATCTCCTTCCAGCCAGGATTTGTCCCCACTCCTGAGAGCAGGGAGCCCAACCAGCACCATCCTCAGACATTCTGCAGTCTCCTCCTTGTCCATGTCCCAGCCCATCCTCTGGGAGCTGAGCTGTTCCCTCCTCCTGACACAGGGCTCTGTTCCCAGGGTGCTGGGGTCCTGTGGAAGCTTCTGCCCCGCTCTAAGGGGGAGGGGAATGGCTCTGTATGAGCAACACCCCCTTCAGGTCCAAGTTTTTCCATGCCTTGTTGCCCCCTTTGGAGCTGTGCTCTGAGGAAATCAGAGATCCAAGCTGCAGGGAAATGGGGCTGCCTGTGTGTGGTGGTGTGAGAGGGCTGAAGGGAGAGCACAGACACAGCAGTGAGATATGGAACACCCATCTGGGATAAATGCTGCCTTGGGTCTGTTGTGGATTCAGACTCCCAAGCCAAAATAAAAAACTGGGCCTCAGGAAGAAGTGTCTGGGTGACATTTTGGATTGTGTTTATGAACTAGTGGGGGTAGAAAATCTGCTAAAGACCTGAGAGGCTTTAATAGTTTGGATGATGATTTACAGCTGTTTTATTCCATGATTTATAGACTGCTCCTTATCACAGAGGCAGGATACGAATACTGAATTTAATAAAGAAACACAATTCTCATTTCTTTCTCAGAAACATATAGACAGAAGACAGCAGCTGAGTCTTCTCCTCATCTAACCACCCCCTGACACAGAGATTTGAGACTGCAGCATGGCCAGCACTGCCTGGGCACATCTCTTCCCATATAATTTCCATAATACAGCCCTTTCCTCTGGCTGTAATGCAGCCTCCCTAAATCCACAGCCTGGTACCATCACGTTACGTTCCTGCTCCCCCTGTCTGCAACAGGCACCTCAAAATAACACACAGAGCTCTCCAGAGCCCCAGAGGAAAGGATCAGGGGTTCTGGCACACACATCCCAGCTGGAACAGACCCCAGTGGGCTCCTCATCCTCACATGGGCTCCATGAATTGATCTCTGTCTGGGTGTTTCACTGATCCCAGTTCTCAGTCACATCAATAAACTCATAAATGAGTGAGGAAAGGCAGCTCTGGGTCACAGCTGTGGCTCCCTGGATCCCTGGGAGTGTCCAAGGCCAGTCTGGACAGGGCTTGGAGCAGCCTGGGGTAGTGGAAGGTGTCCCTGCCATGGCAGGGGCTGGGATAATCGGAGCTTTAAGCCCCCTTCTCACCCAAACCAGTCTGGAATTCTGTGATCAGAGAAAGGACATGGCCAAGGTCACCCTGACCTCACTGCTGCTCTGCCTGCTGGGCCTTGCTGCTTCCCCACAGCTGAACAAAACTCTCCTGAGAACCCTTCCTCCCAGTCCTGAGAACTTTGAGAGAAAATCTGGCCTCTCCCAGGGGTGGTGACTGATGCTGAGGGGCTGGTGAGGCTCAGAAGGGACATTTTTGCCTCCAGCACGAACTTGGTTGGTGTATGCAGGCCCCTAGCCCAGTGTGCTCTGGTTTGGGTGTTTAACTCCAGCAGCATCAGCACCATCTGCTCACAGCAAAAAACCTGCATTTCCACATGGTACCTCTCTGCTGGGAAGCCTAAACCTGTGTGTAAACAGGAATTAACTGGATCACCGCAGTGTAATGAGTCATTTTCATTAACCCTGCTTTCACACTGATATATTTCGCTTCAGAGATCTTGAACAAAACCAGGAGAGGGCCAGGATCCCTCAGGATCCTGGTGCTTCCATCCCTGCTGGAAGGTGTCACTGGCCTGGCTCCTGGTCCTGCTCTGCTCCACAGCCCTGCTGGGGTAGCCAAGAGGGGGAAAGCTCTGCCTGTCCCAAATATCATTGCTAAGTACTCTAATCTCTCCAGCTATATTGTGATTCTCTTAATTTCTCCTCCTGTCCTCAGTAACTTGGGTTTCTTTGCAAGCAGAAATAGCCTGAGGCAGAACTGGAAAGCAAACAGGATCACAGTGAATAAATCCATCTTCACAGGACTTTTCTTTGTGTACACCTTTATATCAATTAGGTTCAAAGAAAGTATCTCCTTACTCTGCCTGCACTGTTTAGCATTTTTTATTAACAAAGTCCTCTTTTAGGCTGTAGTCCATTGAGGTTCATTAATCAACAATTGCCATGAAGTGAAAAATTCTCAAACTTCCAAAAATCTTTTTCTTGGAGTGAGTTAATACTAACAATGAAGTTTTCCTTGGCTAAGTGTCCCCTGCTTTGATGTGTCTGGGTGAGAAACTAAAAGCCACAAAGGTGTTATAAACTAGGCACCAATCACAGATTTAGACAGGCTGGTATGTGCTTTTAACCAATAAATATATATAGTATCACAAGAATTAGTGTTTGGTTTGTGTGAGAGAGAATTTTTGGCATTTGAATGATTTTCTTATCGGTTTTTCATTAGCTGACCTATTATTATTTTATTTTTTTTTTTTTTTAGAGAACAGCAAATTCCCCTCAGTGTCCTGAAAATGGCACTGAAAGTGGTCACCCCAGCCCCATTCCTAGAGTAACATTCGTTTACGTTATTTCTGGCAGGAGCCATAATACAGCTCTTCTTAATTTTGGGAGCAGGCTGTTATTCAAACACACGCCTGTGCAGCTTGGAAAGCTCTGCAGTGCCTCTGGAAGCCCTGGCACAGGGAGCTGTGCTCCAGGCAGGAGCCCTGACCCCGCTCAAAGCTCCATTCCTGAGGCCACACCTGGCAGGAGGAGCAGCCCTTCAGGTGGGACAGGAGCTGATGTGAGGGCTTTGGCCACTGGTGCTGCTCAGAAAAAAATCCTTCTTTATAAAAACACAGGCAGGGGAAAGGCTGGGGGATTGCTCTGGAGAGTGCAAAGTCCCTAAACCTGCTCCAGGCTGCCTTCCCAAACAAAGCCTTGCTCCCGAGGGCAGTAAAATAAATAGGCAAACTCCCACAGCTTTCCAAGGGCCAGTGAAGGGGGTCGAAGCACCAAGCAGCTCCTGGGAGCAGCCAGAAGTGCTGCTTCAGCCTGGCCAGATCCCTGCTCCGAAGGTCAGGGGGAGGCAGAGCATTCCACAATCCCAAGATTGCAGAAGAATGAGCGCTGCCCCTCCAGCGCCGACAAACCACAGACTCCAGCAGTCCCTCAGCCCAAGGGAGGGAGAGCTTTTGTCCCTCACTTTGTTCCTTGGGTTTGCCTTGACTGCTGCAATTGTTCAGGCAGCGGGAAGTTATTGCTCACGTCATCTTTCCACGGCAATATTGTTATTTTTTAACCTGCTATAAAAAGCGAGCAGAAACAAGAGGAGCTGCTCTGACCTCCCTAAATAAGAATCCGTGTTTACCATTGATCACAGTTACCAGGGTGCTTCTTCCTCCAGTGGCTCCTCACATCAGCCTTCTTTGTTTCTGTTTTTGTGTGCCTCTATTTCTGTTGCTCGCATTTCAAATGCCTGTATTTTTCTAGCAGTTAAAGGCTACGTTTTGCACGCATAGCACATTCTATAAAACCTTTGGAGAAAAAAAAAAAAATAGAAAAATTGGCAGTGTGAATTCTCTCTCCAGTGGGGCTGGAAGGATTTTAAAGTCTCCTGGAGGAAAGAAAGGTCATGCCAGCTTTCTGCATAGAAATTCTGCACTGAGCAGTGGTGATCAAATCGCTGATGTGCACGTTTGAGCCTCACACACACACACACAGGGAGGACCAGCCCTTAGAGAAACGACAGGTTTATGAACCAGAGCTTGTTCCTTATCTCACATCAGCTCATATTCCAGCAGGGTAAATATTTCACTGCAGCAGCAGAACTCTAAAACCTGCAGGGTGACATGGGTGAGGCCCCCAGGTCTGGAGCGCAGGATGGGGGCCTGGGAGGGACGTGGGTTCTCCTGCAGCTCTGCTGATTTCTCACTGCTTTGAGGTGTGAGGATCTCCATGGACATGGGTTGTCCCCTTGGAGAGCCACAGGATTCTGCTAGAAAACAGAGGATGCTTGTTCCTTTGGTGGGAGTTGCTTTGGCAGGGCCAGTTTGGGGAAAAAGAAGTGAAAATGGGTGGGAGTGTCACCGAGTAGCGTCCTGTGTGCTTTGAAACTTCCTAGAGACACAGAGCCATGGAATGGTTGGGTTGGAAGGGATCTCAAAGCTCATCTAGCTCCAAGCAGGGCCATGGGGAGGGATGCCATTCCCTGGCCCCTCCTGGCCTGGCCTGAGATGCAGGTAACACCCATTTGGTGATTTGTACCAATTCATCCATTTCAGTTTAGTAATATTTAAAATAAACCTAATAGAGAAGAGATGGCAATTTTTCCATAGTTGGCAGGGTAGTTCCAACATTGTCCTTATTTTTATATGGTTTTAACAAGGCTGTTTTTCCACCCTCTTTCCACTCTGGCTTTGCTTTACCTGAAGAGAGTAAACAGCTCCATGCAGGAAGGTGCTCTGATTTCCACTGTTAATAATCTGGGGCTTGAATAAGTGAGAAATGCTATTTACAAATAATAATAAAAAAATAGATAAATACAAAAAATCAGAAGCTCTGTTTGGCTTTGCAAACAAAAGTAGCCCAAAAATAAACAGGCCTATCCAGCAGAAAGGAGACTGGGAGGGGAAGTAGATGCCAACTGAAGAGGCAGATGTAAAGAGCATTTCCTATTTGGTTTAGCAACTGCAGACTTTTGTCTCCAGTCTGCCTGCATTTCCTCCAATGATTCATCATAAATGTGCATTTATAAATAAACTCCACCTTGCCCTGGTACATTGATTGCAGGGTGGTTACTTAGGGAAATCAAGAAAAAAAGGAACCATACTCCCCAATTTTGAATGATACCTGTGTGGCAGGATAATTTTAAAGAACCGTTTTCAGGCTGTTAATTTTATTCATGTTGAGGGATTGTGACTGTGAGAGATGGGACCTGTGGTTTCCTCATTTCATGAGAGTAACAATTCATTAAGGAGCTTATTTAAGCCAGATCCATGGCATGATATCTCTGTGCATGTGCAGGGACTCAGGTTTGGGAGCTGCTCCCAAGCCTTGGGCTGGGATGGTGGAGCTGAGGGCAGTGGGGCATCTTTAGGGCTGGAGAAAGGGATCCTTCACCAGACCTCAGGGCCATGGGGACCTGCAGAGGCTTCCCAACCCCACAGTATTTACCCCTGTGCATTCCTTCTGTTTGTTGAGAGCACCCAGAGCAGTGGCCAAGGCAGACCCTGGTGTGAGGCAGCTTTGAATGAAGCCAAGATTTGAGTTATTTCTCCCTCCTTTCAACTCTGGCCTTTATCCTGGTCCTGCAGCCTGACCTGCAGCAGAGGCTGCCCAGAATCACCTGTAAAATCCCTGTTAGTGTGGCTCAGCAGCACCTGGGCTGTGCCCTGCTGGGGGAGCAGCTCCCTGCCAAGCCAGTCCTCGCCAGAGACACTCACCCCTGGCTCCTTCTCCCCTTGGAGCTCTGCACAGCTCCTGCTCTGGAGACTTTCCCCTCTGTGCTGCCTCCCCAGCCCCACACCATGGAGTCCCTGAGGCTGGGAAAGCCCTCTGAGATCATCCTCATGCTTCCCCCAGCTCTGCCAAGGCCAGCACTAACCCATGTCCCCAGGGTCACATCCACACATCTGTTCAATCCCTCCAGGAATGGTGACTCCACCACTGCCCTGTGCCAGTGCCTGGCCACCTCTTCAGGGACAGCATTTTTCCTGATATCCAACCTGAAGCTCCCCTGGTGCAACTTGCGGCCATTTCCCATTTCTTCCTGTTCTACTGATGCCTTATGATTTTAGTTTTTATATTTTTCATGTATTTGTAATCCTGCAATTCTTGAGTGTGTAACTCCATACAGAATGTTAGCTTTCCCATTTTGGTCAGGCACAACAATTCCTCTCTAGGCCTGGAAATCGAAGGCATCACTGTCACTTGTTACCTGGGGAGGAGATGCTGCTGGGTGGAATGAGATGAGCTTTAACATCCTTTCCCACCCAAATGATTCTGTATTTGAATCTCTCTCTGTTGGAATAGAGCTGGAGGAGTAGTTAAATAAATCTTGTTTGTTTTTTAAGACCAAGAGCTAGTTGATAGTAAATTTTTCTAGTTTTTTTTACCAGACCTTGAGCATGTGCAGAGCACTCCTGAACTTTTCCTGACTTGTGGAGCCACAGCAAAATCTGCAAAGCAAAGGGTAGCTCTCTCTGCAGCCACTGTAAAGGTGCAGCAGAGAGAAAACAAAGGCAAGGCAGTCCCAGACTCTGCACAGCACATGATTCCCTAATAAAAAATGTTTGGCCTCTTCTCAGGAATAACATGGCCATGCTTGTAGCTCCAAAAGAAGCTCTGAATGATATTAATACATTCATTAGAACAAGTTCAAAGAAAATCATCTTAATTAGCTTGCCTGGCTGAAACTGAGGTTCATTAATCTAAAGTAGATTAACTTGATGGTAATGCCATGAAAGCTGGCTGGGATATTAATGAAATATATGCAGTTGCAGAGAGCCCAAATGTCCTGCCAGTCGATAAAACCTGCCGTGTTTCCTGCACTTGGGGCTGTTTTGAGGAATTCCTGTCCCTTCTCCAGCCACCAGCCCAGCCCTGCAGCTCAGCCATGGCGTTGCTTTAGGGACAGGCCGTGAAGAGGAGCCACCATTCCACAGGAAACTCAGGAAAACAACTCACTGCAGCCTTTTGTGCACAGAACTTGCTGGAGCAGAGCGTGCACGTGCACGTCTGGAGCAGGCAGGGATTTGCCCATGCAGGATTTTTATAAGGCAAACCGTGGCGCAGGATTTCCAAAATTTGACCTGTTTTTCAGCTCTGTGCTGGTGCACAGCGTGCAGCAAGGGTCTAAAAGCTTCCAGAAACCCAGCTTAGACCCAGCGGGCTTAAAATGGCCTTCTCCTCTCCCCAGGCTCCAGTATTCTTAATCTGAACTCTTTTTAGTCTTTGACACATCATTAAAGTGACAGTTCAAGAACAGCTCCGAGATCAAAGGCCTGCAGAGCTTCTCTCGTGTTGCAACGCTTTCGGCAACTCTTTCTCCAGGCCTGTGCCTCAGCTCCCTCCCTCCAGCCAGCAGGAATCTCCCCCACTCCCTTCCCTGCCCCTCCATCTTCCCAGGGCTCTGCCCCTCTGCTGGGTCACCCCAAAGGTCACTGCTCCAAGGCTCAGCCCGGCTGAACGTGGGGAATTCACAGATTTAGGTGTATCACAGATTTAGATGTATCACAGATTTAGGTGTATCACAGATTTAGGTGAATCACAGATTTAGGTGTATCACAGATTTAGGTGTATCACAGATTTAGGTGAATCACAAATTTAGGTGTATCACAGATTTAGGTGTATCACAAATTTAGATGTATCACAGATTTAGATGTATAACAGATTTAGATGTATCACAGATTTAGGTATATCACAGATTTAGGTGTATCACAAATGTAGATGTATTCACAAATTCAGATGTATCACAGATTTAGGTGTATCACAGATATAGGTGTATCACAAGTGTAGATGTATTCACAAATTCAGATGTATCACAGATTTAGGTATATTTACAGATTTAGATATATTTACAGATTTAGGCATATCACAAATTTAGATGTATCACAGATTTAGGTGTATCCCAAATTTAGGAATATTACAAATTTAGGTATATTCACAGATTTAGGTGCATCACAGATTTAGGTGTATTTGTGCTGCCAAAACATTTTCAGGTTTGGGCACGGCCATATACAAATACATACAAATCCAAAATGCAAATAGGGAGGATTTGCAAAATCAGCTCTGCTCTGGAGTGCCAGGAGAAGGCGCAGGATGCAGATGGGGAACTGGAGAGATCAGGACTCCTCTCCCAGCTTTTCCCTTGGCACGTGGTGCTGCTCAGGGGAACCTGCTAATCTGCTGGAGAGGCTCCTGGGTTTTGCCACGAGTACAAGTGCCCAGGAATGGCTGATTCTGTGCTGTGATGTGCCCAGTGCCCAGCACAGGGTACTGGTGGTGCTGAGAGAAGGAAGCTCAAGAAGTGCTGGTTTTCTCTTCACAAAGCCCCACCTCTACCTAAGTGTTGAGTAAATTCTGCAGCTTCATTAATACTTATTTATAGAATGCTCTGCTATCCAAAAGTGAAAGGAAATCCATATGGACACAGTGTTGTTCTTAGGACAAGATCTAAGGACCTTCCTTCCTCTGCAGAGCTCAGATCTGGAATTTCAGATCACAGAATCATGTAACACCTTGAGCTGGAAGAGACCCACAAGATCCAGCTCCAGTGCTGGGGACTGAGCTGAGCTGACCTCACTGTGCTGCCTCTCCCTAAAGCTGAATATTCAGTGACTAAGTGTCTTTGCCTCGTTTCCCCCTGAAAGGCTCAGCTGGCCCACAGCTTATTTACAAGGTACCATGGTGTGATGCATCATAAAGACACTTTTGAAGAATTTCTGTTATTAAAAACTGCCCGTGGAAAGAATTAGGTCAGGTGTTTACAAGTCAAAGCTTTGAGGATAATTAGGTGGAAGGCAGCAACTGTAGAAAAGAGGGTTATTTTCCAGCCCTCCAAGAAGTGTGGAGTAATGCCTGTGTTACAGGAACCTCTCAGCAGCCAGGTTCCCACCTCCTTAGTGCAGGATCTGTTACAGCCACTGCTTTGGGCATGGGGAAGAAAGCAGGGCTTAGAAAAGCCTCCAAAAATACAGAACCCCCTGAGCAACCTGTGTTGGTGTCGGGGTGTTACATAAACAGCCATCCAAGCCCTCTTAAGGGGGCTGCTTGTAAATACAAGCTGTAGCTGCTACTGCTGCACAGCCAGGGTGAATTCTATACCACCTTTGAGGGAAGAAAGTTGTTTTCTTTACTTTTTTTTTTTTTTTTTAAAAAAAAAGGGGCACTTGTTCGTGGTGCAGAGTGTGTGTGTGGAGAGGAGGGACGGGACAGGGCGCTGGCTGTTTGTGCACTTCAAGCAGAGCGACCTCCTTGAACCTCACCGTGCACAATGATGCTTTCCATGGAAAGTCTGGCTGTATTACCTTTGGCAAGGGCTGAGGGAATATTTTTGGAAGCTTTAAAATCCTCTGTGGAACATGCTTCATTTTTTGTTCATATACAGTATCTTTATATTTATTCAGTAAGAAAAAAAGGTTTCTGTTTTGCTGCCTGACCCTGACCCTTCAGCTCTTCTCCAGCAATGCCCAGGGTGTTGGGAAGGCTGGGACAAGGAAAAGATCAGGCCTAAACCATCAGCCCCTGGCATATTGTACTGGTTAAAGCTCAGTTGCTCCTCTCTCCTAAAAGTTTGTTTAAAGTGGTAAGAATAGAACCTGTTCAAAGTGAGCCCTCCAAGGGCCTGGTTCCCATTTGCATCTAAGCCTTTCTGTGGAGCTGAAGCTGGGTTAGGGGCCCTCGGTCCTAAATGGGAATCAGACTCCACAGCTGTGCTTTCCAGTGTCCTTCCTTTCTGCCAGCAAAGCCAGGGAATGGCTCTTGAATGGGAAAGGGACAATTAAACACAAAAAAATTACAAATCAAGGTTGGCAGGGCCGGAGGGTGCAGGTGCTGTTACCTGTGGATGCTGTCCTGCCTGAATCCCCAGGATCTCACCTGGATCCCCTTGCACAGGTGTGAAACACAGGAGGTCTTAAACCCAGTTTTAGCTTTAGGGTTGCAGTTGGTAGCTGGAGAAAGCAGAATATGGAATGTGGGAAGTCAAATGAGCACTGCAGCATCTTAAGAGGAGTTCTTAGAACTTTTAATACTAGTAAATTTAGGAAATCGGTGTGATTTGCTGTCTGTGCCTCTCCTGGTTCAGCTATGATGGCTACAGCAGTGTTGCCAGGAGGAGGAGGGGCCCAAGTGCCACCAGCCCGAGCATCCCAAAGCAGAAGGGATTGGAGCAGGACAGGTGAGGAGCCACCGGCCGTGCTCCAACCCTGCCCTGCACTCAGCATCTGTTTCTATGTATTTTGATGACAGCAGATGCAGGCAAAGACAGGACTTCTAGCAGCTGCTTTAGACTTAGCCATCCTTTCATGTTTGCAGTCGATTTGGCAGCGCTTTAGGAAGCGTTTGTGTCCCGTGATGCGGAGGGGAGCAGCGGGAGCGCGGCTGAGTCACCGCTGGAGCCAGACACGGATCCCGCCGGCCCTGGCCCCGGGGCTGGCTGCCTGCGAGTCCCTGCACGCTGCCCTTCTCCCTGGACAGCCCTCCCTGCTCCGAGGGGCTCAGGAGAGGCTCCCAGCCCGGCATCCAGGTGCTTCCCAGCTAGGCTTCTGTCTGAGAGGGGCTGAGCTGCCTCTCCTGTGCCCCGTGCCACCAGTTGTCCAGAGGAGAATTCGGTCTCGTGCTCAGAGTTCCCAGCCTGGTCCTGGCTGTGGCTTGGAGCCATGGGGGTGAAGGGGACTGGGAGTCTCCTGTGCAGAGGCCTCAAATCTCCAGCTGCTGGCCCTGTGCAGGTGATGGCACAAGCTGGAGGTGATGCCTGTACAGGTGATGTGGCTCTGCTCTCGTCCTCAGGGCAGCATCATAGAGTGGGCTAAAAGTACCTTGGAATATCCACTCATCCCTCCCTGTCACAGGGCATAATCATTGTCTGGCAGGTGTGAGTCTGATATTTCCTAAATGTGGAATGGTTTGGGTTGAAAGGGACCTTAAAGATCATCTTGTTCCACCTCACCACCATGGGCAGGGATGCCACCCACTAGACCAGGTGGCATCGTGGGATGGAAATTCTACCCAACCCTTATAATCCTTTCTATAATTGTTTTGATCTCTATTCTGAACCTTCCTCTTGCTGTGGTTATCTTTGTCCTTCCTACCCTGGACATGGAGGAGGGAGAACCCAAATTTGATGAGCAGAAGCATCTACCCTGCTGCTGTGCCAGGTTGGAGTTTGCAGGTTAAAATCCCCAGAGTGATGTCATGATAAAATCTGGAAATAATGGCAGAAATCCCTCTTGCTTCACCAAGTTCCAGGCCCAAAAGAATGTGTGAGGATGAGTTAAACCCCAGGGAATTGGGATCTCTAGTAAAAACAAACATGAGCAGCCTCTTCCCTATTGCAACTCCGCTATCAAAACCCCTTTTCAGAAAATGTTTAGTTAAAGATTTAGTTTGGAACAAACATTGTTAAAGCATGACCATCGGGCTGCTTATTGGAGCCAGATGTTGATTCTAAGGACATTTGGGTCCATTCAGGGATTTTGCATGCCCTCATCAACTGGGGTGAGCAGAAGGATTTGGTAAAGCTCTGACTCAGATCCTCAACTTGCCCAAAAATGCAGAACCCCACTGAAAGTGCCTCACCCTATGCCATTACAGGGCAATAGTCCATAATGGCCAGCATCCTTTTTGTCTTTCTGTTTTTTCTAAGGAATGACTGGCCTCTCCCAATCTGTCCTTCTTGATTTTTCTGTTAATCCCTCATACTTGTTGAACAATCTTTTAGGAATACTTTTCCCTGAAGGCTGACTTTCTTCACAATTAAAAAATGAGTATCTGTTGACCTAATCCTGCGAGCTGGCTGGGTGTGACCAACCCACGTTTTCCAGTGGAATGGTGCCCTCGGAAGATGTTCCAAAATCTGACCCCCGTTTCCAAACCAAAGGCCAGCAGAGCCACGGGCCCTGCATAATGCATGAAGCTTTGCCCAAATTCATGTGCTAAAAAAAAAAATGAAACTCAACCAAAGCTTTGCAAGGTTGATGTTAATCCTTTTTTGAGCTGCTTCTTCAATTTTTACTGCTTGAATGTTGCTTACTGGCTGCTTTGTGGATGGAAATCTCACTGGAGATGCTCAGCAGGAGAAAAACAAACATGGGAGACAGCCAAAGTGTTCTCCACTTCCTCCAGACCAGGCTGACCTGGGCTTCTGAGCCCTGATCCTTGATGGAAATGGGGTTTGGAGCAGGTCAGGGCACTGCAGGCTCCTTGGGAAGAAGGGACTCAATGGCCACGTGGCTTTGTCCCTACCTGTGCCCCTCTGCTCCTGTGCAAGCAGGGATGTGCCAGCCTGGAGACCCTCAGGGCTGGAACAGATCTGTGCCAGGGGAGAGTGTTTGAGTGGGGGGAACAGCAGCCCCACAGCTGGGGACACATGTGACACACAGGGGAGGGACTTCCCTGCATCCCTGGGGAATCAGCCTGGCCCTGGCAGGGCTGAGCTGTCCCTGCTCTGCCCGGGCTCTGCTGGGGAGGAGGAAGGAGCCAGCAGGATGTGGAGGTAGGACCAGACTCCCCTGGAGTTGGATGAGATGACTCAGCTGGGGTTTAGCGCAGGAAAGGTTCTGATGTGCAAAACCACATTGGTTTTTTTCCATCCTGGATTTCCTTGAGTTTAGAAGGGAAGATGAGAATATGGGGAAGAACACAGAAGAGCAGGGCAGATCCTCACAGCCTCTTCTGCTGCCCACCTGGTGCAGAATTTAGGCTCACATCTGTTCACACATCTGCAGATTGCTCTCACAGGCAAACCACATGTAGCAGTGGGAAAGAACTGGGGAATTTGCCTCAGAAGTTCACTCTGTAGGTAAAACAGCCCTGCAGGACATCCCTGATCTCCGTCCCATCCTCCCTCTTGCAGGATAGGAAGGCAGCTGTGCCCCCAGAGCCCACAGCTCCATGCAGGCAGCTCTTGGATTTTGTGTTGCTGAAAGACACCAAAGCATTTACAGAAAACATCCCAGCATGGCCAAGGTGAAAAAAATAACTTATTGTGACATGAAAATGGAATTTACATCAGCAGGAAAACATGAGCTTGCCTCTAGGAGCACACCAGCACTTGGAATGTCACTGTCCCTCTTTCCCATGCTCCCTGCCTGAGACCAGGGGGTGTTAGAGGGGTGCAGCTCCCCCAGTGCCTACTCCCAGTGTCCAGCCAGAGCTGGGTGACTGATGCTGTTTCCTGGCAGGTTTGGCTCCCTGGAGCTCAGCCTGACAACGCAGCGTGCCCGGACAGCTCTGCTCAGTGGCACCATTGTCCAGGGCTCCTAAGACTTTCCACTGCCTCGACATTCTGTGACGTGACTCCGAGTTGTAAACATTGGCACCAGCTGCTCTTCTCACTGAAACCATAAACCCATTAAGGGAAATTTGTTTTCTAAAAATAATCTGATCAATGAAAGGACTCTCTCAGCGTCCCCAGCCCCTCTTCCCCGCCTCCCTCGTAATGACTTCCTCGTAAATACGCTCTGCTGCCGAGGAGGAGGAGGAGGATTCCTCGTGCCAGTCTCCATTGACCAGCTCCAGTTCTCCAGTGAAGATATTTCAGGGGTAGCTCAGGGCCTCATGAAGAGATATTTTGCTCTTTGGGGTGAGCAGAGGAGGGAGGGGAAGGTGTGACTGCAGCAGTTTCTGTGGAGAGGAGAACACGGCCCAGGTGCTTGGGAAGATTTGTCATTTCTGTGTCATATTTATAATATCAGTGCCTGTGGATGGTCGGCACTGTGAAGTGATGGTCAGTAGGGAAGGCAGGCTGGAGTTTTGGCTGAATGAATGAATCCTGTGGCATTAAATACCCTGGATCAACTTTACTGTACCTTTGCTGTGCCACAGCGGGGAATCTCAGTTCACCTCTCAGGTTTCCAGGGAATCAAGTGCTCCTCTCCACATTGTTTCAGATGTCAGCACCATCTGCATGGGTGCACTTTGGGCAGCTGTGGCACCCTGGCTCTTCTCTCTGTACCTGCTCCTCTGCTCTGGAGCTGTGGGCTGAGGCTGAGGCTGCCTGGCAGGCACAGGGTGGATGGCTTGGCTGACACCTCGGGATGCCAAACATTGCTGTGTGTGTGCTGGCAGTTTGGGAAAGCCAGCCACAGCCAATCTGTAATTTGCTCTTTAAGTAAAACTCCACTCTATCCATGCAGTGTGGCAGGAGGCTCTGGGCAGATACTGATGGTGCAAGAACCTGCTGAAAAATGAATGATGAGTTCCACAGCAAGGGGCAGAGCATGAAGGAAAATTGGATGTGGTTCTAAATGTGCCTCTTGGATGCTGCTCTCAGGTGCCTCCACCTTGATGGCTGTGGTGGTGGAAGGAGAGAGCTTTTCTGGTGTAGAAAAGCTGTGACTTTGTAGGTGTGATGTGAGTACATCAGACCCCTCAATGTCTGCCTAGGTTGCCATGGCCCACCCAAACAACCCAGCTCCACGGCCCTTCCCAGGCTTGCAGCTGTGCTCTTCCCAAAAAACCTCACCAGGCCAATGACTAAGTGACTCCTGGAGTTCTGGTCACAGATCTTTCACCTTTCAAAAGCACTGCTGTCATTTCTGAGCAGCCCATTTAGGGTCCAGTCTGCTCTAGATAGAAGGAAAGGGCAAAGTGCATTTGGCAGCAGCGGGTTTTGTGTTTGGTGGGAACTCAGGGAACTCTCACCTGCCCTGCTGATCTGCCTCCAGGGGTAACTCTTGGACACCCCTGTGTCCCCTGATGGCAGCTGGACATGCTTGTGATGCCCCTTGTGCAGCCCTGATCTCCCCCAATGACACCTCAGTGGTTTGGCACAGGGTAGGGCTAAGGGAGAAAATTCCACCCAAGCTGGGACAAGGCATCCCAGCCTTCCTGATACCATTTCCTCTTCAAACCTGCCCCTAACTTCTTCTGAAGGATCAATAACTTTTTAAATAAATGGGAAGTGATCTCCTTGAGCCAGAAAGGGTGCAGTCACCTGGTGCTGGCTGCAAAGCAGAGCTGTTCCTGCACAGCTCTGGCATCAGGGAACACCGGTGCCACAAGGGTCACTTGGTGCTTTCATTCAGAAATTACCAAATTTCATTACTTTGCTGCTGCCCCTGTGGTTTGCAAACAGCAAATGTGAACCTGTTTAATCTGGCTATTAAGTGGAGATTTTGAAACAACACAGACTCAAACTGCTGGCTGAGGGGAAAGGTGCCAGCACAACTGTGACCACAATGGAAAGGAACCTGTCCCAGGATTAACTCCTGGTGCCATGGACTGATCTCTCCACAGGGAGGGCTTGGCGCCTTCCTTTGGCTCACCTGGTCCCTGGACAGAACTCCCCTTTTATCTGATCCTGCTGCCCTGTATTTTGCTGCTTGAGACACCAGGGGTTTATTACTTTAATAAAGCTGCCTGGGTTTGCCTGAGGCCAGTTTGAAGTGAGCCCTACCCCTGTAATTGGGGTCTGGGGTGGTTAAGGAGGGTTCTGTGCTCTGCTGCTGCTCAAGGAATGCCTGGAGCTCCCTCACATTACACTCAAGACCTGAGCTGACCCCAGGTGCTGTTCTGCTCCTCCTGTGCAGGCTTGGGTGACCCCATCAGCACCCAGGGGTGCCTTGTCCCAGGAGAGCACCAGGGAGCTGCCACATGGGTGCTGCCCACTTCAAAACACATCCCAGTGTGACTGGGAGAGCTGGGAAGGTGGTGGGCAGGCAAGGGGAGCTCGAGATGGGCCCGGGGTGGGAGGAGGGGAGCATCAGATCATGCAGCACTGCATTCCACAGCCCCAGATAAGGAACTGATGCTTTGGGGAGCAGGGTCTGCAGCTCAGCAAGAAGGAAGGAAAGAGGGAATATGGAAAGAACAGAGTGGTTTCCAAGAGAGAGATGGGAAAGGAAGGGATTTCTTCAGAAGGGAACAGGGTGAGCTGGGAGATAGAAGTGCTTGGAGCAGTGGAGATAAGCCAGCCTCTGGCTTGAGGGAATCCCAGAGGAGCAGGGGACCCCTGGAGTGGAGTGGCTGCATGGAGAGGCCCCAAAGCAGCATCAGTGAGGTGCTCTCAAATCCCTTTTGTCGTTTGTCATCCTGGAAATTCCCATTGAAACTCCTGGCCAGGTGTCTCCATGCCATCCTTTTGCAGTGGGACATGGTGTGGGGTGACCCTCAGCATCCCCAAATCCACCTCTTGGGAGAGCCAGGATGCTCCTGAAAAAATCCAGGAATGTGGGTGCAGTCCTGATGCATAAAGAGATCATTTCCATGTGAGTGTTACCACTACTGTGGCATTGTTGCTGCCCTGATCCCCAGTCTCACCAAACATAATTAGTTTATTTTTTAATGACTACTGAGATTCTTGCACAATCAGATCAAAGGACTTTAAGATAAAGTTTAAAAGTCGCTAAATTAAGAAACTGGGGCTTGTGACCAGCAGAGACCTTAGGAGAGCTGACATAAAAGCATGCTGGGGGTAAAACCAGAAGGGAAATTAAGAACGATTATTTTAAATCTTTATTCTACTGCTGCTTCTAGGGGTAGTAGAAATCATACCATGAGAATTTTTAACTCGTGGATTTTAACACATCATAACGGGAAGGGCTTGAGGAGGGGTCTTGACACTGCGGGAGCTGGCTGCCAGTGCCGGGAGCAGCCTGGCTCCTGCGAGGGAGCAGCTCCCAGCCCTGCCCCTGCCTCGTTTGATGGCACAGCGAGATTTCGGTGGCTGTGCCGCGAACAGGCGCAGCCCTTTCTTTTCTAAACATGTGTGCTTTGAAAGGGAAAAGGTTGCTGCCAGCATGTCTGACTCCTTCGTCCTGACAACATCCGACCATCCATGTTATCAAGCCTTACTGGGACCTATCAAGAGACATAGTTAAACAAGCTGCTGTTTATCTGGGGGAAGCTGTATTAATTGCGCAGTGGGATAAAGAACTGGCCGGCACCAGGCAAATCTCTCTGGCATGGGAAAGGGACGGCCGCCTCCGCTAACAATGGGCTGGGCAGAGAAAGTCGCTCCATGCTGGAGCCCTTTTGCTTTGCAGACTTCAGGATTTTTTAGGGTTTTGTTTTTTTTTTTTTAATAGCTCGAAGTCCTGTGTTTTGTTTGCCTGTTTTACAATAAGACCTCAGCAATGGTTCTGCTGCGGGGAAGCCGCTGCAGGAAACGGGAGCGGGGCTGCGGAGCCAGGCTGGGCTCGGGGGCTGCGACCCCTCCATCCTGTCCCTGCTCACTGCTCTCTGCTCTCTGCTCACCCTGACCCACCCCAAGTTCACTGGAAGCTGCTGAGCTTCCAGCCAGGCCTCCCTTCCAGCCAGGCTGCCCAGAATCCCAGAATCCCAGAACTGTTTTGAGTTGGAAGGGACCTGAAGGATCACCATGCAGGGACACCTTCCACTAAAGCAGAAAATGTGCTTGGGGTTTTGGGATGGTGCTGGGGTTGGGGTTGAGCTGGGGAGCTGCTGATTGTGGAGGAGGTTCAGTGGTCCAAGGCACCTTCCCATCCTTGGAGAAGACACTGGTTTTCCCAAGGGAACATGGCTTGCCAGCACTGTTGTGATCCCATCTTGGAGCAAGTGCAAAAAGAGACTTTGCAGCTAAAGCCCATCAAATAGTCCAGCAGCAAGCAGTGACTGAGAGCGTCAGGTTCAACGTTGTTTGTGGGATCGTCCTCCTCATCAGCTACCCAGGATGGAAATATTTGCAAATCTCCTTCTTTCACAGGGTTAAACTTGGAAATTGGTACTCAAAGTGTGTGGTGTGCTGATGCAAAAACCCACCCAAACCCTCAAGCCAGTTGCAAGCTCAGAGCCATTGATCAATACTCCAAACAACAGCCAAGAGGCAGCAACAGCCAAGACCCAGCCGGGGAATATCTCCCTGGCCTCAGCAACTGGTCCTGCTTGGGCATGATTCCCTTATCAGGAACTCCCTCCAAAGGGAGTTGTGGTGGCCTGCAGAGCCCAGCTGGGCTGTGGGATGGGGAAGAGAGGGAATTTCATCCATGCTGTGCTGTGGGGGCAGCAGTGACCAACCACATGGGCAGAAGCAGCCCTGCATCGTGTCCTCTTGTGAAGAAGCAGATCGTCATGGAGGGGCAGCTTTGGTCTGATGATGCTTCACTCGAAGCAAGATGTAAGAAAAGGGAAACTACTAAATGAATCACATCCCTTTTCTAATCTTATTTTCTCTTGGGGGGTGGATTTGGGCATGCTCCAAAGCCACAGCCTAATTTAAATCAGGAGAAAGGTGGCGGGGAAGAGCAGAGAAGCAAGAAAGCTGGGAAAAATGGACAGAAATATTTGTCCCTCCATGAATGAATATCTGTCCTGCTGGGAAATGGCCACATCTGGTGATAGAAAACAGAGGTTTCTTCTAGACACTAATCGCCTGCTTTTTATCTGGGGTTCACGAGCCATTTTAAATACTGTGCTGTGATGTGACTGGGGCTTGGGAGGGGGAATGGTTCCTGCCTTCCACAAGTCTGCTGCCCTTCCTAGGGGATGCTGACAAATGTCTTGGGGAGATAGTGAGCAGCTTGCAGGAAGGAGCCTCTTCAAAGTCCTCTCTCCCTTATCTCCCCGCTGGAGTTGTTTTGACAGCGGCCAGTTAGAGACAGGAGCCCTTGCTGGGATGAAGTCAAGATTGCAAGAAAAAAAACAAACCCAAGAGACTGCATCGGCAGCACAGGCCATAACTCTCCTCTGGAGCGGGCAGATGGAGTCTGTGGGATTGCTGCTGGGCCAGGGGAGCCCAGCCAGTCTAAATAGTCCTGGAGGTAACGTGAAAGGTCACTGCTGGTGGAGTTCAGCAGTGTAGTGCTGCCAGAGCTCTGAGTGCTGTTGCAGCTCAGAACGGGCTCCTGGCTCCTGGTGGGGTTTGTGATAAGGCCAGAGCAGCCCCTGCTTTTCCTTGGCCTGCTGGGCTGGGGAATGGCTCAGAGGTCTCACCTGGCTCAGGGATCTTACCAGGTTCCTGGGGAATGGCTCAGGGATCTCACCCGGTTCCTGGGGAATGGCTCAGGGATCTCACCAGGTTCCTGGGGAATGGCTCAGGGATCTCACCTGGCTCAGGGATCTCACCAGGTTCCTGGGGAATGGCTCAGGGATCTCACCCGGTTCCTGGGGAATGGCTCAGGGATCTCACCAGGTTCCTGGGGAATGGCTCAGGGATCTCACCAGGTTCCTGGGGAATGGCTCAGGGATCTTGCCAGGTTCCTGGGGAATGGCTCAGGGATCTTGCCAGGTTCCACAGTGAAGTTGTCAGGGCTCTCACCAGGATTTTCAGTGAAGTTCTCAGGGCTCTCACCAGGATTTTCAGTGACGTTCTCAGGTTCTCTCCAGGTTCCTCAGTGAACAGCTCAGGCTCTCCCCTGGATTCCTGGCTCCATTCCCTTTGCAGCCCCGTGTGTGACCCTGGCTCGCCCCTGCACCGCTCCCCTCCCCTCGCTCAGAGGTCTCACCCTGGCTTCTTTCCCACCTCTTGTGCCAAGTGCCCTGTGCCTGACCCCCCAAGGCTGCTACTGAAATCCCTGGCAGTCAGATCCTGGGATGGAGCTGGCTCTGGGGGCTGTGCTTGCCCTCAGCTCCTCAGTGCCCAGGAAGGAGCTGGGGCACATGGCCACTCAGACACCCTTGTAGCCAGGGAGGTGCCCCCACTGTGCCAAGGGCTTGCAGCCAGGTAAATGTGTCCCCAAATCACATTCTGGCTTTCCAATGAAATTTGCTGCCAAAGTCATGATGGAGAGCAAAGCCAGCACATGCCAGACCTAAAGAAATGCAGCTTTGATAAATGGTCACTAAAAGAAGTTTATTCTGGTGGCTCTGGTGCTTCCCCCAAGAGCCTCTGCCATCTCAACACACAGTGAAAGGCACCCTGGCACCTTGTCAGGCAGCAGTGGGGTCCCACTGGGTTTTCTGTCACTCTGGTGCTCATTTGTCCAGTTATTTCCATTTATTGGTGCATTTAAAGAACCAAAACTGTGCCTCTCTTTTTAAAGGTTTTGGCAATATTTTTAGGCCCTTGAGCTATGTAATCACAGCTCCATGACACAGAGAGATAAGCGAAGTATGTAGGAACACAGACAGGATCTGGGATGTGGCTCAGCTAGTCCTGTACCCTCTCTCTGACAGTAGCCAGCAGAAAATGAATGAGAAATTTTTGCAAAAAATGCTGGAAAGATGATAAGCTTCTCTCTCCAGATGCCGCCTCGTGGACTGTATTTCACTAAAGATCCTTTGTAATGCATTAAAAAAACAGTTTCCAAAATCCCTGTCATTTTTTACTTGGTTCCCAAATCAGAGAATCACAGAATCCTGGAATGTTTTGGCTTGGAAGAGACCTTAAAGCCCACCTCACCCCACCCCTGCCACCTTCACTTATCCCAGGTTGTTCCAAGCCCCATCCAGCCTGGCCTTGGACACTTCCAGGGATGAGGCCAAGAGCTTTGATGGGCTGAGGAACACTCAGACTTTGTCATTCAATGTCTGTAAGTGACTTCCAGCCATCAGCACACATCAGAAACCCAAGGTTTGCATTTGCAGTGGAAAAGGCTGTTGGGTTTTTGGCCGGTTTCAAGCAGCACTGGAGCATCCTTGATGCATCCATAAATAAAGAATTATTATTTCAGGGACCCTTTGCATTAGTGGTTGCCATGGCAATGAATGATTGGGTCTCTTCTGGGGCCAGACTGAGCATTATTGTCCAATGTTCATCCAAACAACTTCAGTCGTGGTGCAGTCACTTAAAAGACCCAGCAGATGGTCTAAAGTAAATTCTGCTCTGAGCTGTGCACCCTGGCAAGGTGCCACGTTCCAATATTGATGCTGAATATGTAAAGACTACTGGATTTCTCTGTTTAAAAAAAAAAAAAAAGTTTGTTAATTGTCTATACCAAGCTTGTCTAATTAATTGCACATGGATCCACCCTCATGCACAGGGAGAAATGGGAGTGAATCCCTTCTGCCACGACTTCCCAAAGTGCTCTAAGTGCATGTAAAAGCTGTAATCAGGGGCTGTAATGGCTTCCTAGTTGGAGGCTGCTCCGTAGCCTATGAAAATATGCTGTGTGGAAATAAACCATTTGTGCATCAGGCTGAATTAAAACCAAATGCTTGAACTTCTAATTAAATTTTTTTTTTTGTGAGTCAGGGAAAGGAAAAGCTTAATTATCACCAAAACCCTCCCTTTTTCTTTCTTCTATTATTTTTTTTTCCTCATGTTGTTGTTCATTATTTAGCTGTGTCCCATAGTTTTGGGGACATGTCACATTCCTGGCCAAGCAGCCCCAAAAGCCAGGTTGGTTTTGCAGGGCTACCTGCCCATGTGGTCCTCAGCTCTGCTTTCAAAGTTTACTGCAAACACATGGATGGCTGCCTACACATTCCAGATGCTGAGAAAGCTTTAGAAAAATGGAGAGGGGGAGGAAAAAAGAGGGAGAAGTGCGCGTGGGGTGGAGGGGGAATAAACAGAGTTAAGGAGATCCCGTTCCTGGCAGACAGAGATGCTCCTTCCATGGGTTTGCTGTTCCTCCCTATCTTGCACCATGTATAATAGAGGGCTTTTTTTTTGAACTTTAACATTTGGACTCCTCAACAGACTGTTCTTTAGTGTGGTTTGGGAAGGACAAAAGAAGACTTTTGTTGATTTGGCATAAATTATACAGTGGGTATTTTTGGCAGAAATGTTGGAGTTTGATGCTTTTTTGTTGGTTTGGCAAAATATACCTTGAAATCACAAAAATATGCTTCTAATTACAGAATGTATGTTGCAGTGATGTGGGACAGTGAAGTAAGGAACCTTTCAGTATTTATATTAACTGAATCAAAAAATTAACCTCTTCCTGTTGAATGTTTACAGCTGGAACCCATTCAAGGAATCTGAGGCTGGAGCTAGTAATGCCTAATACATTTCTGCCTCAACAGCAAAGATAAGTAATTCATTATTCAGATTTTAAGCATTCAGCAGGCCAGTCCCTGCAATTAAGGCTTAGACTTGCTTGAGAACTGTCAGGTACCCTGGGCCCCACATTTCAGCTGCATGGTGATGTTTTATGAAGCCCTCCATGATGAGAAATCTTGCAGGGAAATAAAAGGGCAAAACTGCAATGAAAACAGGGTTTTGTTCAGGCTGAAAGCTCCTCCTGCCACGTTTGTCACTTGAGCATTTCAGCAGCCTGCTGGAGTTCACAGGCAGGAGCAGAGCTGTGTGCACTGCCCAGTGGTTCTCCATGCAGCATCACCCAGCTCTGCTGGATCCCCAGCCCAGCCCAGCCCAGCCCATCCTTCCAGGGCAGGGTGGCAGTGCTGACTCTGGATCCCCATCCCTGCTGGATCCCCATCCCTGCTGGATCCCCTGCCCATCCCAGCCCATCCTTCCAGGGCAGGGTGGCAGAGTGCTGACTCTGCCTCTCCAGCCCCGATAAGATCGTTCTGCAGAGGAGTCAATGACCCTAATTAAGAGCCTATGTAATGTTTTGCCTGAAGAGCTTCCTGTGCGTGGCTCTCCCAACATGCCTGTCTTGTTCAGAGATGCTCTTTCTGGAATTACCATTAAATTGCAGCGCTGGGTAATTGCTCCAAAGGGTTGTAAATCCAACTTAACCCTTCCCAGGTTCTGGAATGTGAGCGCTGCAGAGCATTTCCAAGGGGTTGGGTCTGAGTGCACTCTTTATATAGCAAAAAAGACTTTTCTGGGAGCTTTTATTTTTTTTTAATGCATACATATTTCTCCTGAAGGGCTTTTTATTAACCCAGGCAGCAAGCGCTGAGTGCAAGAACAACTGACTAATTTAGAGCACCCTAGACAGCTCTGAAGGAGATTGCAAAGGTTTGCTTGACAAAACAGGCACCAAACATGTCAACTTTTGGGAATGTTACAGAGAAACTATTATGGTTCCAGGCCCTTCCAACAGCAGCAGTAGGAAACTACCTCGCCCTGCAGCGTATGGGCAGCAAAAAGCAAAAACAATGAGTGTGAAACCCACTCTGGCTCTGTGTGTGCAGCCTCGGCTTCAGCAAATCCTATCAGCTCTCACGTCATAAAATATAGAAAGGAATAAATGCTTTCCCCTTCCCTTTTCTTTAGGAATGGTTATACAATTCCTGTGGTAAAATCTGCTTGGCTGTGCTGGTTGCTAAGATAATATGATCATGTTTTGAGCAGGGGGGGAAGCAGTCTTTTTATTGCTGTATATAATGGCTTTTCCTGTTTCTTCGTCATTATAGTTATGCTTTGTCTTTTGTCTTTTGTCTTTTGCCTTTTGTCTTTTGCCTTTCCTTTCCTTTCCTTTCCTTTCCTTTCCTTTCCTTTCCTTTCCTTTCCTTTCCTTTCCTTTCCTTTCCTTTCCTTTCCTTTCCTTTCCTTTCCTTTCCTTTCCTTTTCTCCTCATGTTTCTCAGTCCTTCTGAGAGATATCAAAGAAAGACTCAGTTTTCTAAGGTCTTGATGGCAGTAAGGATAAGGGTCTGTGGAAAATCAGTAGGATGCACACAGGTCAATAATTACCACTCTGGGAAAACTGGTCCCCTCAGAACTCAGGAGAAGGTGGCAATGGTAGTTTTTCTGTTATTGTTTCCTTTTTTTTACTAAAAAATGGAGTCCCAGCTTTGGGATGTTCCCTGGTGATGGTTCAGTTGGAAAAAGGTTGGATTCTCTCAAAAACTCTGGTTCCCCATTCTCCTACAGGTTTTTGTATGATATTGGGCAGGGGATGGCATCTCTCCAGGCATCTCTTCCCTACCTAAACTATGGAGATAAGGAAATTACAGGATACTGAAAGGACTTGGTGAGCTGCTGTTTTAATGTGCTGTATGTAGGGCAGGGACTACTTATTCCTAATAATTATCCATCAGCTTTTTAAAGTCTCAGTTCCCTTATGGTTCTTCCTGGATACTCTTAATTTTTTTCTCAAATTAATACAATGAACAGTCTTGCAGGGGAGGCAAAAGGAAGAAGTGAAAACATGGAGCAGAAGTTTTGGAGGTGAATTTTGTTCAGGTACCATCAGCCAAGGCTTTCCACACCAAGGACAGGTTGATACTTTCTCCCTGTTCCAGGTTTTGGCTTCACATCATTTCCATCAGCGTGAGTGATTGATGGCAACTCTGAACTGCCTGTACAGGAGAGAGGCCCCTCACTTCTCCACTGATTTCTCCACTTGGGATGATTTCTCATGGAGATCTGAAAACAAAAAAGTGATCCATTTCCCATTCTTTGAAGAGAGACCTTTCACTTCCTTGGATAAAATAATGTGTAAAACAATGTTTGGGAAAATTTCCAGGGGGCTCATTTGGGCTTTACAAAGGAACCCTCTGCATCTGAATCCTGATGGGAAGATAAGATAATTCTCCAGCACTGTTTAGTTATCAGAGGGTGTAAACAGCCACCCTCTGTTCATCTCCTGAGAACGAAGTGCTATTTGGGAAAGAGTGTGAGGAACAATTCCAACAACTGGAATAAACTCCACATTCCCCAGGAGATCATGGACTCTGTCCCCATCCCTGCTTGAGGGCTGTCAGTAGGGCTGTGGATCTGAAGGTTGCTATTCAGTCTCCAGGGCCATTTGCTGAGGTCTCCAGATTCTCCAGATGATTTTAGTGTTTTAAAGAACCCAGACTTTAATTATATGCACAGTCATGGCCATCAGCTCTTTCCCTGGCGTCTGTCCGTCCCCCAGAAGCTGTGAGTGCCATCACTCACAAGCTGTGAGCTGTGCTGGGGGAAGAGCTGGGAGGTCTCTTGGACAATCCAGGATGGGGGAAAAGGAGAATTTAAGGGGCAGGAGGAGCCTTTGGGGACACAGCCCCGTGTGTGCTGTGCTGGAGGGAGCATGGCAGGGACCATGGGAGGAGCAGGGACAGGTCTGTGGCTTCTCCCTCGTGGCATTTGGCTCTTCAGCTGTGCAGCAGGGCAGGGAGGGGAGGGAGCCCTGCTGGAGTTGGCTTTCCAGCCTGGCAGGGATCAGCCACCTTTGTTTGATCCCCGTGGGTTTGAAGGGAAAGCCTGGCTCCGTGGGAGCAGCCAGCAGTGACAGCAATGTGTCCAACCCTTATCTAGAACCTTTACTAATCAGCCTGAAATACCTCAGGGGGAGGTCAGAGGTGTTGTTTAACGGGAGGGGAACTATTACTCATTTTGCTCTTGACATTTCTCTCATTGCTGTGTTGTTACCAAGTCCTGTTAGAGCAGAGAGATCCCTTCCCCTCGGATTTATCTGCAGGGAAGGATGCTGGAGCAGTGACAGCACTGGTTGGAGACCTGTGAGTGAGAAGAGCAGTGGTTAAGTCAGCCAGAGGAATGTTTTGCCAGTTTGTCTCTGTTATTTTTTGTTTGTTTGTGTATTCAGCAGAGCACTCTGTTATCTTCCGCCCGCTCCGACGCCATGCTTTTCCTGTTTAAAATTCCGACTTCTGATTTTCCCTTTGGGTTTTTGTCCTGTTATTTTTTTTTGCTTTTATGCTTCCCCAATTGTTCTGGTTTTATGTTCCCGGCACCAATTACCAAATGATATCTAATGAAAGCATTTGAGGACACATTAATTTGGTGCCTCTCTCCTTCTGACGCGTTCCCTGTGCAATACTTGGTTCTCCTCTCTTGTTTCCAAGACCAGCTCAATACTTCCCTGTCTCATTAGCTAAATTTTACCTGGTGATCCCTCTTTGCAAAAGGAGATCATGACATGAAGGAGGAGGAGCTGAGTGAGCTGGGAAAGGGGCTCAGCCTGGAGCAAAGGAGGCTCAGGGGGAAATTCTGGCTCTGCACAGCTCCTGCCAGGAGGGGACAGGAGGGGAGTTGGGCTCTGCTCCCAGGGAACAGGGACAGGAGGAGATGGAACAACCCCAGGTTGTGCCAGGGGAGGTTTAGATTGGATATTGGGAAAAATTTCTTCACACAAAGGGTTTCCCAGGCTGCCAGAGACAGTGGTGGAGTCCTCATCCCTGGAAGTGTTCAAACACACGTGGATGTGGCACTTGAGGATGTGGTTTGGGGGTGAATATGGTTGTGGAGCTGGTTGATGGCTGGACTGGACCATCTCAGAAGTCTTTCCCAACCTAAACCATTCCATGATTCTTCAACTAAAGACAAAGCTGGAGGAGGAACTCCAGTTCCTTCCTGGACACTCTGGTTGCTGTTGAGTGCATTGGATGGGTTTGAATGTCTTTCAAGCCATGAAACAGAGGAGAGGCACTGAGACCTGGGGCTCTGCAGGTGCCACTTGTTCACTTGGTGCTTCTCAGGGCTGCTCTGTGCCAGCTGCTGCACAGAAAAGAGGAACCCCTGGAAAGGGACAAAACATCCCCCAAACATTGGGATTAGAACAAGTTGGTCTTTAAGGTCCCTTCCAACCCAAACCATTCCATGATAAAATCTTACTTTGCAAAGCAAACAATAAAATCTTAAGTTTTAAATCAGCAGTTTATGACTCATTTCACTCAACATTCTTGTTTTGTATGGAATAGGGTTTCAAACAGGAAATATTCAGTAAATTTCTTGTTGGGGATAGAGAGGTTGAACTCAGAGGGTTGTTCAGAATCTCCAGCACTGGCTGTGGATGCAGAGTAGTCAGATGTTTTGTGGAAGCCCAGAGGCAGTAATGGTGACCTTTTATAATTTTGTTGATTCCTGTGACAAATTTGAGCTGTTTTGTCAGGAATTTTACAACAGATCTATGAGAAAGTGTGAAAGAAGTGAAAAAACAACAGTCTGCAAATGGCATGAGATAGGAGCAATATTTAGTGAGGACTGGAGTGCTGTGGGTCCATCACAAAGACAAGTTGCAGTGGTTTGGATCCCTGTGCCATGAATCCAAGCAGGAATGCTAAGGAAGGAGTTCTGTGCCTCTCTCACACACACACAAACACACTCAGTATTTTGTAAAGATGTTCCTTTGTCCCTCTCTGCATGGGAAAATGTGCTTTCCACCCAAACATAAATTACTGTGCAAACTGCAGCCTGTGATTCAGGAGGCTGCGTTTTTAGTGGCAAACTCTGCAGATCATTTTGGCACCAGCTCTGAGCAAACTCACCAGACAAAAAGGACTTTGGGTGAGCAGCAAAGAAGCAAACAACCTGAATTCACTATAATGAACTTTTTTGGAAGTCTTGAAGAACATTTTCACGGCAGGGATTATTTTAAAATGCACTCTGGGAATACAGAACTCAGACACAAAAAAAAGGCCAGCAAAAACTGAGCCCAAGTCTATCAACAACAGCAGAAACCAGAATCTACTCATGCTTGTTCCCAGTGGATTAATTCCTGCCAGGGAATATCAGCCTGAAGGGATCACAACCCCCTCACCCAGGCAATCCCAGATTTTGCAGGTTCCCTTAAAGTCTCCTATTCCAGCATAGTCCCTGATTTGTGGCATTCAGCTTTTTATAGTTTTGCTTATCCTAGCATTTAAGGTATTTTCAAAGTTTCATACACTTTAATTTGTTACATTTGGAATGAGAAGCTGGGTTTAGCACATAAAAAGGGTATTTTCCTTGGAGATGGGACTAAGTTCAGTGAGGAGGAACTTCTGACCATGGCGCCCTGCCATCCCCCAGGTAAAGCAGAGCACAGCAATTCCCAGGGTGCAGCAATCCCACCAAAAGGCTCACATGGACAGGGAACACCTGGGATTCTCCAGAGAGCCCAAAAGCCCAGATCTGCCCAGCCCCTGGGAGACACCGTGCTGGGAATGCTTTCCAGTGGGGTCAGGGGAGCTCAGCACCCAGCTGGATCTCACCCACAGGATGAGGAGGGAGCACAAAGGTCTTGCAGGATAAATGGAGGAGAAGATCAAGTTCAGAGACATTTCATTGGGGGAACAGCTGACCTGGTTGATCAGTCAAAGGTTGATCTTGGAGGTCTTTTCCAGCCTAAACAATTCTGTGGCCTCTGCCAGGTCTGACTGAACCAGCAGTGAGTGGTAAGGAGGGACAGCGTGGCTGGAATGGGCAAAGGAAGGTGGGAATGGTGTTGGGATCCTGCAGCCATCACTGGAGGGTCTGGCACTGGGAAATGGCCTTTGCAGAAAATGCAATGAACTCATTAAGCATTTGACTCTTCCCTCCTTTGCAGTTGATTCTGTGGCAGCTCAGACGCTGTGCCAGGGAATTCTGTTTGGATTTCCTTCTCTGTGCCATCCCAGTATGATGGAAAGGGTCAATCTGCTGGTTTAGAGCAAGAGAACTGTTCCAGAGGGATAAATCCCAAGTGAATTTGGCAGTGTTGGGAAGGAGCACCATTTCCCCCCTCTGCCAGGGAGTGTCATGGCTTCAGTGCCACTTTTCTGTTGACAGAACTGCCATGGAAAGTCCAGCAGGGAAAGGCTCCAGACTTGTGCAACACACAAAATCCATTGCACAGTTCTGTGCTTCTGTGGATTCATCCCACACTTCTTTAGGCAATTCACTGCATGGGATGCCTGAAGTAGAACTTGGCTCACTCTGCAGTGAAGGAATGCAGGTGAACACCTCCAGGGATTAATTAAGATCTTAGGGAGTAATTAAAGTCTTAAGCAGTGCCCACTGGAGATGCAAAGAGCTCTTCATGGGCTGTGCAGGGAGCCTGAGGTGACCAGAGTGAGAGGGTTGTGAAATGTCTGTGTAGGGTGGGTTCAGGCTTGGCTCAGGACCCACTGCATGCTCTGAGTTCTGCAGATGTTACCAGGGACCATAACTTTTATCCATCCTGTTCAGGATCCCTCTGGCAAGTGTGAAAACAGGAAACATTACACATGGATGAACTCACACACCCTCTGTTCCCTCTATCTCAGAATGTTCCTTAGTGCTTGTGGTATCATTTTGGATGGAAAGTTCTCCTTGACATTTAATTATTATCAGAATTAGTCATTAGCACTGTCGTCATCACAAGGAGTTTGGCCACTGATGGACCAGGCCTTGGAGCCAGAGTTAGGTCAGGACTTCCCATGTCTTTGTAGGATGCTGGATGTGCTTGGGATGCAGCCTGTGAGAATTACTGCATGGGAACAGCTTTACCTGAGGGAATTCATCAATCCCCAGACTTCTTTCAGGGATCTTGATGACCTTATGGGAGTGTCCAAGAGCCCATCTTTCCTGGAGGATGAGGGATGCTGGATGCAGGATCTATCTCTGTTTGCTGAGCTATTGGAATGGGAATTTGTTTTCCAGCTCTTGGTTGGCAAACACAAAATCCAGCAAGAACATTCTCCTTCAAAGGAATGCTGAAAAAATTGTGCAACTTCCCAGCTTTTCCCCATTTCTACAAGTCCTTACTCACATGTGATTTCTCCTAATGAATTTAGGCTGTTATCATACTAATAACACACAGAAGAGCATCTCAGCCCACAGCTGTGCACATCTGGCTGGCACAGCAGTGCCCTGTGCTGCTGGCTTTGATGTGGAGCCTCTTTCCTTGCTCTTGCTGAGCCCCAAAGCTCTGTCCCCACAACCAGACCCCTTCCAGAGCCAGCAGCTCCTCCAACCCTGCCTGAGAAGTGCCCCATGCCCAGGCAAGCATCCAGCAGGTCCCTTTGGGAATCGGGTGCTCCTGGCTCCCCCAGGATCTCTCTTTCCGCTGCCCCAGGCGCTGACTTTCCCGACTGAGGTATCAGAGATTGGATGGATTATCTACAGGCTGTTTCCAGACTGCTGTTTGTTTGGAGAAATCATACTGGAGATAAGATGGTAAAATACAGATAATTAAGTTTCCTTGATACGAGTGTAATTGTGAATTGAGATTTAAATAGCCTGCTTTGAATCCTGCCCTACGTGCCTCTCTCCCGGGATTTGCTTTGGGTCTCTGCTGAAGGAGACGAGGGGGAGAGTCCTGCATTGTTGACATTTGCTCTACAAAAACATTTCCAGCTCTTCTTAGGGCTTTTTTTCAGAGAAAGAAACCAGTTCAACCACTTCCCCATGAACATTAAGTTCTTTACACAGCCCGAGAACAGGCTCCCTGGGCTGGCTGCAATTCATTCCTTTACCTTGCTCTCATTAACACCTCTTCGGCTCACACCGGGGAAATTTGGGAAGTTTCATCTCGAACAGAGGGCAAATTGAACCGTGAGGAGACCCTCCTTAACAATGTGCAAAGCCCTTACACAGGGACCTAAAAGAAAATAGAAAAGCTTTCCAAACCTGTCAATTATGGAAGCCGTGAAATGTAATAAACTTTTTAAACAGCCCTGATTGATGTGGGATCCTGTTTACTCGGGTGCTCCAGCAATAAATGCTCTGTCACGACAGCCCCTGTGTGGGATAAGGTGGGGATGTGGGGTTTGTGAGCTCAGGGAGGTGCTGGCAGTTCAGGACCTGCTCCTTTCCTGTCCAAACTGCGCCGTGTCGTAAGCCCCAGACACAGTCTGGGGGGAAATGAATAAGCAACTGAAAAGAAAGTTCAAAGCAGAGAAGTCTGGGTGATCAACCAGTAGCAATTATCCCCAATCTCCCGGAAACCGAGCTGTCTCGGGCTAATTTGAGCTTTCTGAAGATATTAGACTGCTGGTTTGAATCATATCCCTGAAACTGGGTAAGAGGCAGATGAATCAGAATGGTTTGGGTTGGAAGGGACCTTATAGCTCATCTCATTCCACCTCTGCCATGGGCAGGGACACCTTCCACTATCCTGGGGTGCTCTAAGCCCTGTCCAACCCAGCCTAGTAGAAAACTGAATAAATTTCATTTACTGGGTAAATCACTGCAGCCTGTGCTGAGCAGCTGGGCTTGGTGCTGGCCTGACCTTCATCCCCAAGAGCCAGGACCGGGGCTGAGGCTTTGCCATCATTCCAGCCTTGATGCCAGCACATGGATCACGTCAGCAGTGCTCTGGGGCTGCCCACAGGGCACCCCAGGGCCGGGGCTGACACCCAGCAAACGTCTTTAACTGTTTGGAAGGTCAGGGGGATTTTTCGTAGGAAAGAAATCACCCCATGCATGCTCTGCCTTCCGCCTCCGTTCCAGGCTGATTAGGGAGAGATTACTTGGAGAAGAGGCAGGGCAGCACTTATCCACTCGGGGTTGTTGTTGAGACAGAAGGGCTTTTTTCACTGTCATTAAACCCCTCTGTGTGTGTGTGTGTGTGAGGGTAAAATCCCGTGTGAGGCTGCCAGGCTGCGCCGTGGAGCTTTGAAATCCGAGTGGGCTCCTCCGGGCGATGTTTACGCTGCAGCGTAATTCGTGTGTGTGTGAAAGAGCCTCTACTTCTGTTTCAGCAACATTGCAAGGATGGAAGTAATACCTTGTGACAGCCTCTCTCCCTGCTCACGGACACGTTGGGGGTGTTTGTTCAGGAGAGACTCCTGGCTGAGCAAACGTGTGCCGGGCGGATGGGAAACCATTCCAAAAATCAGCTCCTGCCCCAAAGTCACACATCAAACCCCTTCTGTGGGCATTGCCCTGCCAGAGACTTAAGTTGGTGAAAGCTTTGGATCCTTTCCTGCTCATTTTTCTCCAAAAAGTGTCATCATGTCCCTTGAGGACTCAAACACAGAGCACGTCACACCATCAGGGATGTTGGGGCATCTTGAGGCAGGAATGTTGCTGGAATTCCCATCACCTGCTTGCTTCCTTGAAATATCCTCATGGGAAAAGAGAGTCTCCTTGATACAAATGACCCATTATCTCCAGGAGAGCTTTATAGTGCTATAAAGCAATTTCTGCCCTTTCAAAAGTGACGCGTCAGTTGTGAAATGGAAGTTCTGAAATGGTGTAAGGGAGACCTGAAAACACAGGAACAACCATCCTGACGCCACCAACAATTTTGCTAATGGTCAGTTGTGCAAGCAGGAGAGAGGCAAAATTACATCTGACTCCAAATCTGAGCCATCTCAAAATCTCTGCCTCCCCTACCTCCTTGAAGAAAGAGCATCGTTAAGTGGGTGTTTAAATAGATTTAATTGGAATTATTTGAATTTGCTTCAAAAAAATCACCCGGCGAGAGCTCCAGATCCCAGAAGAATTGTATCTGTAAGAGCTGAACAGAAATTCCATGAATGCCATTAAAGGTTTGGGAACTCTCTGATGTGGGGAAGGGATTTGGGCACACTGTAAAATCCTAAGATGGGCGACAGTTCGAAATCCTTTCACATTTGGGATCAGCCATGGAAGTCAGCTCACAGCGACTGCCTTCCCATTCCTCTCCCACTTACAGTAATGGATTTGAGGGCTTCCAAGTGTCCTGCGCTATTGATTGGAGATTTTAATGAGCTTTAAATTACCAAAGGGATTTATGGGTCAGGTGCCTTTGGTGGAGGAATTGTTCAC
The DNA here is from genome assembly GCA_013399455.1 of Anthoscopus minutus. NCBI lineage: Eukaryota > Metazoa > Chordata > Aves > Passeriformes > Paridae > Anthoscopus > Anthoscopus minutus. Next base: position 1,527,113 of record VWYI01031724.1, read on the forward strand.
AGGCCTGGGGTCCAGGAGCTGCTCCCGAAGCCACACAGGCAGGACTCGGGAGCCTCTGGCTGCCAAGTGCCCGAGTGCCCTTGCCTTGCCCTGCTTATCTGAAGAGGCTGTCAGCATGTTCTATAACCAGTGGAAACCACTTTAGAGCTGGAGCCAGACACTGAGGTGCCGGGGTCCACATTTCATTTCTGTGCCTGGGAAAGTTCGGAAGCAGATACGGCCAGAGCCTTCTCCCAGCAACATTTTTCTGCCTATCTCGTTCTCAGCCCTGAGCTGGCATGTCTGGAGATTGACACAGGCCCTGTTATTTGTAGATACTAAGATTTTTTTCCTAGGAAAGGGAAAACTGTGGCCATCAGGAATTGCTGCAGAAGATGAAGCTGTAGCAGTTTTTAGTGCAATCTGAGAATTTTAATTGTATGTTTGCAGAGAATTTCAGCTCTGCTGTGGGAAGCGTGTCCCAGCACACTCTAAACCCCACAATTCAGCTCAGCTTCTGCTTGAAATTCATCCCATTAGCAGCTACTTAGGTGTAATGACATCCAGGAAGCATGCTGGAAAGTTGTTCCAAGCTGGTTCCTTCTGGGCTGTGTAATTAAACCGGTTGTTCATTAAGAAGCAGCTCTAACAAAGCTTGGTTTTGTTGGGATTTGTAGTCTCTGGCCCTATAATGATCCCATCTGGGTGATTTCCCATGGTTTGCCCATCACAGTCCCTGCTGCTCCCATGACAGGCAGTGGAAGGTGCTGGTCACTGCCTGAGTGCCCTGGTCAAGTTTTTGGGGGAACAAATCCCTGTCTTGTTCCACCACAGCTGCTGTGAAAATTGGGGTCTCAAGGTCTCTGTTCCTCTCAGTGCTGGAAATTTGGCTCAGCAGGTGAGGAGGAGGAACCAAGAGCCTTTCAAGTGGCCCAGCAGGGTGATAGTTTCCCTGGCAGAAGAGGTGAAACCTGGATCCCTATAGATATTCCCAGTTCTTCATGGGCTGTCTGGGAACAGCTTTTCCTCCTCCCTCTGTGCTGATCTGAGAGTTCTTGGCTGGGATTAGTGGCATTCAGAGGTACAGGGTAACAGGAGCCCACCAGGAATGTTGTGTGAGCAAGGGATCCTGCACAGATACAGAGATACAGAGATCTCACCTAAAGAACATGAAACGGAGCTTTGAGCTCTGAATACTCTGCAATTCCAGTTATTTAGACTTCCTTTGTCAGGCAATGCAATATTATTTTAAAGGAAGGAGAATGTTTTCCTAGGGACAGGTTATGCTCCTTTAAAAACACTTCAGGTATTATTACTTTACACAGATTCTTGGCGGGGAATAAACAGACTTTAAAAACAGTCAGAGCTGTTAAAATTTATGGAATCAAAACATATTCTATCAAAATATTTATACCATAAACTAGGATCATTAACTGTCCCCTGGTCCTGCTCCTGGGAAGGGAGGGAGAGGAATCTGAGAAGTCTGATGTGTAAATTCCTTCATTTATCACTGCTTTATTGCCTGGCAGAGCAACAACAAGTGGCTTCAGAGTTTGAATGGATATGGATCTGAAGGAATTCCTGTTGTTGAACAGTGCTTCTGTGGGCTAAAGGGGTGTTTTCCAAGTGACATATTTCCAAAGGCACCTACACACATACTTCACATCCCAGCCCACATGCCAGTGCATGTTATTAGCCTGCAATTACTTTCCAGGAGTTGAGCAAGCAGATTCTGCTCCTATCGAGTTGTGTGACAGCAGGAAGGGACTTTCTGGGGCTTTTGTGTGTGGAAATGGAGGCTGGAATATGGATGTGCTGAGCCTCTGATGCTCTGACCTCCTTGGTTCTGCTTTTCCTTTGAGGAAAAGCTGAGCAAAGTTGCAAAGCTGGAGACATCTCCTCGAGACCAGCACGTCTATGAAATCTCCTCTCCACTTTTTTGTCCTACAGCATTTTATTAGAAGTTCCCAGGGGTGTGTTCTTTATTTTTGAAGCCCTCACTGTGTGATGTTGATCTGTCCAACACAGATGGAGATGCACTGATGGAGGGACAGATACCCTGAGCTCTGCATCCTGCAGCCTCCACAGCCCTTTTCCCATGGGCTGCAACAGGTCTGCAACAGAGGGACCACTGACCTTTAATTTCTGCTGCCACCACCAGCAATTAATTTTTTGCTACCAGAAAAAAGCAAACAGTACCTCGATCTTTCATAAAAATTAATTGTCCTACTTCCTGGAATTATTACTTTCTGTGTTAACACTTATCTATTAATTGCTGTTGGATGGAAGGCAGCAGATGGACAGGAGTGCATTACACACATGATTTAAGGCCCAGGGTTACAGTGTCACCTTCTTTTATTATTCCACAGGAGTTGGGGTCTAACATAGAGATTGTTAATATTTGCGTTGGTTTGCCTGCGAGTGCCTGTTAGAAAAAGGCATCTCTTGAGTTTGTTTTTCTTGGCAGAGGCAGTCTGTACATACAATGCATCTTTAGTTTTTGTAAGCAGTTGAAAAGCAGCCTGGAAAGGGTGATGCTGAGGCCTTGGTGAAGGACAGCCCAGGGGGAGAGCCCCCAGCTGGGTGTTGCTCTGGACCCCATTTCCAAAGGAGGTGCTGGAGCAGGGTCCTGTGCTGTGTTTCCAAAGCTCTGCCAACCCCAACTCACAAGATTCCCTTCAAACTCCAGAAAATGCATATTTTTTAAATTGTAACAAGGGAGTTCTTTTCTCTGCCTTCTACCTTTGGCATTATTTGGGTTCCTGGGGTTTTTTGCTTTTCTCTGGAACCATCATGGCCAGAAAATGACTCCTGAAAAAAAGAGGAAAGTTGAGATTCTGGTACATTCACAGGTCTCCCAGGACCGAGGCCTTACAAACCCCATCAGCTATGAGGATATGTTTGTAAGAGTTGGCAGTGACCAGGTTTTCATGTCCAAGTGTTTGTGCAAGTGAAAGCCCAGATTTTCACTCGTCTGAAAATTACACGGTACGATAAGGAAACGAAGTGCATGAAAAATATGGCCAAGCAAAAGCAGCCTCCAGCTTCAGAGCTGGGGTGAAGGCATGTGAAAATGTGTTCCATTAAGTGAGTGAAATGATAGGTTTCATGCAGTGCAGGGGGATTTTTATCCCTTTCTATTTTTTGGGGACAACATGTGAGGAGACATGGGGAGTGTGCAGTGAGCGTGTGCAAGGGAGGCACCTGCCAATAAATAGAACTTCTCTAAATATCTCAGAGCAGTGGGTGATCCAGGCTTGTTTGTCCATGAATGTTATTAAATGAAAGAAAAAGAAAACACAAATTTACTGTTCCTGTATGAAATCCTGTAGATTAATTTAAAGTATTATTCAAGGCTGCAACCTGCACTGCAGCACTGCTGCGTTTCCTGTGGGTCAGAGCAAGGTGACAGCAACAACTGTCCCACCAGGAAATGCCATCACTGGAGTGATTATCCCCAAGAATAGTGGGAGAGAGGTTTGTTGTCAAAGGACAAAGGTAGAAGGAGCCCTGGGAGGAGACAACTCCTAAACAGAGCCGATGGAAAATGCTCTCCGGGCTCCGGGCCAAGGGCAGTGGGCCTGGCTCCTCTCTATCTGTTTGACCATTTGCACCAGTCCTGGGGGATAAATGAAACCACTGAGGTTTGATAGTGTGCTGCAAACATTCTGTTCCTATTTTGCAATGTGTCAGCCTTTAAAGACACCAGTGTGGAGTGCAGGGCAGTGGAAATACATCCTCACAACACCAGAGCCGTGGGTTCCAAACAGCAGCGCCGGTGACCCTGAGGCCATGGGAAGGAGCCTGCAGCCCATCTGGAGATGTCTGCAAGGGGCTCCTGATGCTCCACAGCACAGGAGATTTGGGAGCCATGAGGCAAACCATGAGGCAGAGGAACTGGGAGCCATCAGGAATGAGCTGTTCCCTTGGGTGGCAGCATCTGTGCCATGAACAGTCCCTGGTGCAAGAGTGGGCAAGGGACATGAGGAGCCTCTGCCTCTCTTCTTGTCCCCTTATCCACCCTGCAGGCATCTCTTTTGCACTGGGACAGCCCTGCTTGCTCCTTTGCCATGAGAATAAGCCTGGGACAGGCTAGGGATGAGCCTGAGAGGAGGAGGTGAGGATGGGGGCTCACCCAGCCACTGGCAGCCCCTGTGCTCCCATCGCTCCCTCTTGTCTCATACCGGGAGAGGAAATTCTGGGGTTCACAGAGACGGGAGCCAAGACAGGCTCCAAAGCACAAGTCAGCAGCTCACACCAAGCCTGGCCTGGTGAGACAGTCACCCAAACCCAGCTGGCAGCTGGCAGCCATCCCTGCCATGCTGGGGAGCCCCTTTGCAGAGGTGTGAGGAGCAGGTTTGGCTGGCACGGAGGGAAGGAGCAGAGAGGTGTGCTGGGATTTCGCTGTTACTGCTGTGCAAAGCCAAAGTATTTTTTTTTCCCTAAGAAATAAATATAATGCTTTAGGCACTTAGGGTGTGAGTGTCCTGGGGCAGCAGATGTGTCAGGAGTTAGGGATGGTTCCTCTCTGGCACCGTAGCAGCAGCGGTGCCAAGGCTGTGGTTGTGAAATCCAAACCCACGTGAGCCAAGTGTCACCTCTGTGAGAGGAGGTCAGGTTCAGGAAACTGCCAGAGCACAAGGGCTCAAGGATGTCCCAGCCAGCCCTGAGCTCTTCCAGCCCAGGTTTCAACTTGCCCACGTTTCCGAACCACTCCTGCTTTCAGCAACTGATACAAGCCTGGCTTGTTTTCAGCTGAGCTTGGGCCTGGGTTAGAAGGACCATGAAAAATGTCAAGCATGTGAAAAACAAGGGGTCTCAGAGAAGCTGTCTTGGGTAACAGGAGCTCTCCAGGCAGGAGAGAAACTGGGGCTGTGCTGGGGGTGCAGCATCACCTCACCGTGACCATGGGCAGGACAAAACCCTCAGGGACATCCTGCTTGGGACCCCCAAAATGTGTGGGCAGGTTCCTTCCAGGGTGGTTTGTAAAAGGCTTCTCCTGCACAGGGATGTTCCTCCTTCTGGGTTTGTGGGAGGTTGGTGTTAAGAGGACAGCAAATCTCCTTGACAAGATCTGGTTGTGGGCTGAGCTCCTATTTTTCATGTGAAGAGGCTCTGTGGTACCAGGACAGCCCTTTGCAGGCTGATACGTTTTCTGAAAGGATGTTTGAGCACAGATAAGAGTGTTTCCAAAGCTATTTGTGTCCCAGCCAAAGAACTCTGGAATGGGAGCAGACCTGCATTTTATCTCCCAGTGGGAAATGAGTAAAATTAGTTTTCTGGAGGGACAGGGTGAGGCTGGATGTTTATTAGTCCAACCCCTAAGTTATACATGGAGATAGATGGAAGCTGGACTTTACTTGCCAGACTTTGTGTTTCCCCTGTCCTAAACCATCCCAAAGTAAATTTTCAAACACGATGGAGGTAAGCAGAGGTCACAAAGCAAGGTTTGGACAGCTCAGGGCGGTGCTGGGATGCAGAAGGTGGAAATTAAGTCACTGCAATATAAAAAAATCCTCTGAACATTTATCCAGGGTTTTCAGTGGATTAAAACCAGATTTTAATGAAGGATTTGTCTCCTTTTCCTGTTATTATTTTCCTTTCTCAGCACAAGAGGGATCTGTGTGGGAGTGAAGGCACTGACAGGGTTCTAACTCACCTGCAGAAGGTGACACAAAAGTTTTTATATAAATGTAGGATCAACCAACCGACCTCCAAAAGAAAATCCTTATTTGCAGAAGCACTGCAGGGAACTGTGTGTCCAGATCTCTGGTCAGGGGAATTTGAGTTTCTGATTCCAGCCTGGAGAGCTGAGTCATGTGAAGACTGCAAATCTGATTCTCCATCTGTGACCAGACTTCCAGGCTTCAGTGGCAGGCAGGGTTTGGCCTGCTCCAGTCATCCCAAATACATCTGCTTGTCTCAAGTGAAATCTAATTTGGCACTTTTGTGAGATTTGGCCATCATTAATTATGCCCTCAATTAATGGCATAATGTAGGCTCCGAGAGCTGCTGAACTTGAGTCTGTGCTGCCGAGTCAGGGTTTGGCTTGGAAAAACGTTGTGAGATGCCATTCTTGGAGAGGATGTTTCACTGGGCACTTCATTTAGGACAAGTCCTAATGTGCATTTGGCTCACAGAAGAGCTAATGGTTGCACAGACTGTTTAAACATGACCCCCATGATTGGCAACGTGTGCTGAGCACAACTATCTCCTTCTGCAGAATGAAACTTAATCACGCACCCAAAAGCAGTGAAACATCAAGTCTGCCCTCCTGTTATTAACTCTGATTTGTTACTTCAGAAAAAAATGCCTCTTGCTTGATTTTTTTAGTGGGATCTTACAAAGCGAAGTCCTCCTACTCCCCTTGGAAAAGCAGGAAAGCATATTAAGAGCACTGATAAAAGGTAAACAAACCAGGAGACACAAAGTTTCTTGATATGCTCTAATTGAGCTGGTTTCCTTACTTCTGCTTTGAAAAGGAACAGCCATGAGGCATTCTCGAGAGAGCCAAGTGAACTGCTGTTATCTTAAAAAGGTCTCCTTAATGTCTCGCTCGTGGGGGCTCCAAGTCTGCTCCGGCCATTGCCTGGAAGTCTAAGAAAAGAAGTCTACTGGCCTCTGTGATAAAGCTCCCATTTTTAGGCCTTGGGAAGGATGAGGTTGTTGACAGTTCATTCCTGTGAAAATTCAGCGTGGGCCCAGTCTCCCGATTGTAAATGGAAGGAATATATGGCAGCACTAATGCAAAAGGTATGTGATTAGATAGTCCTGGCTGCTATCTGCCCCAGCGTCCTGCTGATAGGCAGCTCTCTGCTGGTGCTAAATGGGAGCCATCAGAGTTGCCAGACTGACGCCAGGCCCTTCATCAGCTGCCTCCCAGATAAGAGGGGGAGGCTGCAATCTTCACGTAACACGACGTTTCCCCAGTGGGTGAACTTGAGCATTCCTGGCTGCATCTTTCACAGGCATCTTGAGGGGCCAGAACAGGGAGAATTTAGAGTTTCACACTGCAAGGAGTCCAGAAGCTCAGTGTGAGGGATCCTGTGGCAGCCACACATGGCTCCTGGTGCCTGCCCAGGCTGGAACCTTCTCCTGAGGGGTTCTAGACACCATGGCAGCAGAAGACCTTGGATGGTGCTGGTGTTCCTCAAGGTGGGAGCCTGCCTGGCCACAGCACAGCCCATGGGATAATTCACCTCAAAGCCAGGCCCAAGGCAGAGATGAAAAGAGATGAAAAATGACCTGCAGGGAAGGAGCCACTCAGGGGTGCTCCAAGATGGCACCCCCAGGGTCCCTGCTGGGGATCAGTGCCCTGGCAGGTCAGCAGCCCCCAGGCACTGGTGGGCTGAGCCCTCCAAGGTCTCTGCAAGGCACAGTGGAGGTGGCTTCAGCGTGGGCATGGTGGAGCTCCAGGCTGCTCTAGTTTGAACTCTGCACTGGGAGTGGAGCAGGTCCTTGCTTACCTTTAGTGCTGGTAGGGTTTGGTCCACAAAGCTCTTGCACAGACCCAAAGGATGCCCTCCCATGGGCCCCCACCACATAATATCCAAACCTCTGAAGGGGTAAGCCAGCAAAATCAGCTGCCTCACCCTGTGTGGCCAGCACTGGTTTCTGCTGCTGCTGCTGCTGGGGAGCTGGAATAAAGTCACAGCCTGTCCCTGCCCTTTACTTGGGGCATGTGGGAGATGCTTCTGGTGCTACATCTGCCTCTGCAGATTTCCAGGGCTGTGCAGGATCAGCAGAGTTTTTTGCACCATTAGCTTCCCTGCATGCTGTAGCTCAAGTGAATGAGCCTTCTAAAGTCTTTTAGCACTTGGCAGTGGGTGATGGCCTTCATCAAACCTATAAACCTCCCCCAGCAAAATGCACTGGACCAGGATTTTAGGTACACTGGTTCCAGTTTGTCCAGAACATGATTCAAAGGCACCCATAATTTATAGGATCGAATGCCAGATGTTTCTAGGAACATGCTGGAATCACTTGGTAGACCTGAAGGCTCCACAGACAATTGCATTTCCTCCCTGAGCCTTATCTTTTTCCACACCCTAGAAAAGCCTTAGAGCTTATTCATTCATTAAAACAGAGGAGAACTTTCCTCTAATCTTTTCTGGGTGACTCACAGGCTGTCAGAGCTGCCATTGGAGGCGTAACCAGACCGTGGGGATGTTGACCCAAGTTTCCTTTGGGCTTTTCAGCTTGGGTGCCCCAAACAAGGATCCCATCCTTGGATTCCCACGTGTGTGCCAAGCAGTGGGTGACACCAGAATGGGAGTTCTTTGGGTTTGAAGGAACCATGCACATCCTCCTGTTGGTCCTGATGGTCTCTCAGCCCCACACGTGTGACACAGCCAGGCTGGAGAGCACAGCTCCCTCAGAGCCATGTGTGGGCTCCTGTTAGTCATTGTTTGCAAGGATTTGAGTGATGGCCAGCGCTGATAGAAATGTCTACACAGCCCTGGAGATTCATAACTGTCGGCACAGAAGAGCCTCCTACAGAAAATCCTTAGCCTTAAATCCCTAAATCCAGGTGCCAGGCCTTTCTTGGCAGCTGGGGCAGGGATGCCAGCGGTCTCCTGTCTGGCAGCTGGAAGGCTGGACAAGACACAAAGTCAGATGTTGTTGCATCAGGTGTGAAACTCAGTCTCACTGAAGTGATCTTCAAACAGAAAGAAAAAATAGGGGTGAAATTTGCAGCAAATGCTGCACTCAGTTAATGACATCCCTGGGCTCATTGCAGTGTATTTTCCTGAGGATTGTTTTGTTCTTCTCTTCCTTTGTGCTTCCTCTTTAAAACTGTCTTGGTTTTCATGTTTTTTCCATGCAGTAACTAGACCAGTAATTTTGCACTGAGGTGACTGTCAGATTCCACAATAAGTTTGTTTCTGATTTCTTTGAGCTGCCAGTTTCATAAGGTGTGTGGAGCTAGAGGTGTTTGAGTGGGTTCTTGAGTGGGTACAACTCAGGTGCAATGCACGACTTAATATAAAAAGGAAAGGAGGGTGATTTTGGGGATCTGATGGGAGGCACTAGCTCTGACATCCCATGCATGGCTGGCTGGGTCTGGGCATCACCTCCTCCAGCCAAAGAGCCAAAAGAGAAAAGAAAAAGAGATACAAATGCATTTTCTGCATGCCTGCTGAGAGCTGCATTTCTGTGTGTGCTAAACCAGGCTTTAGAAGCAAGTTTAGAATTTCAACTTTCATTTTGAAGGAGGTTCCAACCACCTCTATGAGGGACATCCTGTCAGATGCTGCTGCAGCAGGGAGTGTGGGCCCTTCATTTCTGGGAGCCAGTTTGAAAACCAAGTTTAAACATGCAGACCACTGTTTATTTCAGTGAATCATGCATGCTTAGGATCCTGCAAGCTCCAGAACATCTCCTGGGAGATCTTGAGAGCTCTCCTTGATACTGCAATTATCCCTTTTCAACTGAAAGACTAAAGCAGCAACTGTGTTGCTTGGAGAATTGCAAGGGAGGGCTTGGTGGTTTGGGTTCTGCTGATGAAAAAATCCATTAGGGGTGAGTTCAGCCCATTAATTGCCCCAGTAGCACCTTGCAGCGTGGACAAACAAGTGGTTACATGAACAACAGATGGAGTTGGACACACAGGCATGGGTTGTTCCTGCTTGTTTGTTCACTGTTTATATCACAGGTCAGTTTAAGGAGCTAACTTGAAGACCATCACCTTTTCCATCAGCAGAACCCACCCACGTAGGGGATGATCATGGCCACATTTTCTCCCATCACATTGTCCATTTTCTGCCTGGTGTGAAGCTCAGGGCTGCCAGTAGGAGGGATTTCTGTGAGGTTTGAATCCATATTTACTTCAAATCATCACCTTTCCCTTTTTATTCACACAGAGCAGATCTTGGTCTTAACCGCTGGGCAAGGTGGGGTAAACCCAGCACAATCTAAGCTGTGCCAAGGGAAATACAGGTTGGATATTAGGAAAAGGTTTTGTACAGAAGGGGTCAAAAAGGACTGGAATGTCCAGGGAAGTGGTGGAGTGACCATCCCTGGGTATGTTTAAAGAAAGACTGGGTGTGGCACTTGGTGCCATGGTTTAGTTGAGCTGTTAGGGGTGGGTTGGACTCGATGATCTTGGAGGTCTCTTCCAACCCAGTGATTCTGTGATTGGATAAACCCTCCAGTATGAAGGAATGAAGCTGTGGCTGCCCCATCCCTGGGCATGTCCAAGGCCAGGTTGGACAGGGCTTGGAGCAACCTGGGATAGTGGAAGATGTCCCTGCCAATGGGGACAAGATGAGCTTTAAAATCCCTTCCAACCCAAACCCTTCCAGAATTCAACGATTCTGAGAGCACAGCCCTGTTCACATGGGTTTATCTCTTTCCTTTACTGCACCTCCTGTTTGCTGCTTGGCAACTGGAATAATATTATTGCATTAAACGAGGTCTTACCTGCAGTTAGGGTTTATTTCTCATTCCAGGTGAGCAGATCCAAGCCCTACCATTTTGAAGGCTGCTCTCGTTGCCGTACGGAGCAGCTGCCAAAAAGGAGGCAGCTTGCAGCACTGAGGGAATGAGTCACGTTCTTACACACTCGACAGGATTAGACATTTCACTCCTTAATGCTTAAATGGAAGGTCTTTAAAACAACCCTGTGGTTTGGGGAGGATAGCAGTTCCATAAGTTGCTTATTTTGGTGGCAAGTGAAAAGCTTGGTTTGAATCTAAATTGGTTCTCAGTGTCGTGGCAGAGCAGAGCAGCACGGACAGGCTCCTCTTTTCTTGCTTTGTGGTGTCCAGCTGTGTCTCAGGAAAGGGGGAACTTTCCTGGTTTATAGCAGGGTCCTGCTGGAGCTCAGGGGCTGCAGTGCCCCAGGCAGGCACAGGAGAGCCCCTGCTCCAAGAGCACAGCATCAAGGGATCAGACAAAAAAAGGGACATGGGAAACTGGGGGGAGATCAATGCTGGAGGGAGACAGTTATGTTTTGCCTGGGGTTAGTGGTCACCACCTTTTCCAGAGAGAGGTTTTAGAAAGCCAGTGGTACCTCCCCAAACCTCTCAAGGCAGAATCCTTTTTTATTGTGATAATAAAAATAACTTGCCCCATGAGCAGCAGAAATACTCAAGCTCTGGTTTCCTCCCTCTTTTTACCTTGTGATGGGATTTCTGGGTGACAACGAAAGCACAGCTTCCAATTCCAGCTTTTCCTGATGCAGTATTTCCATCCTGCCAGTAAATTCTTTGGTGTCACATCTTCTGGGCTGTAGATTGGCCCTTCCCCAGCAGTGGTGCTCAGAGACTGCTCTTCTCCCAGCTGGAATGTCCATGGAGCCCCTCACCTGTGGCGCAGCTGAGTTAGGCAGTGACTGACCCATGACTTTAAAAGCCCCTGCCATGATTGGGGAATGTGTGCACATGGTCACATCCACTGAGAACAGCTACACAACCTCAGAAGACCAGGTTAAAACACAAGAAGTGTGTTGTGGATAAGGCCATGCTGGGTGTGATCTCCTGATTTCCCAGACTGAGCCCAGGGATGAGGCTGGACAGCAGCAGTGGGTGCAGCTGACCTGGCATGGAAAGCCATGGGAAGTGTCTGGAAGCAGCAGCACTTCAGGCTGGGCTCACCCAGGGTACAAAACATCTGCAGCAGGTTGAGGTAAAGCACCATGACAATGGTTTTCACAGCCAAACATCCCCGTGGAGCTGAGGTCTGTCAGGCTGTGTCCCCATCACAGCTGCTCCACTCCGATGGAGCTGCCTGCAATTCCCAAACCCAAACGCCTTTTGCCTTCTAATGGAGTGGTTGAAGCTGAGGGGTGGATGATGAAACGTGTTTCTCTTTAATCTGCCTGGATTAGGAATGTTTCATTGCTCACTGGGAAGAAACTCCAGCAGGATAAGTGATGTTAACAGCAGCTAATCAGATGGTGCCAAAGCAAGTCCCTGCACATCAGGCAAAGCCTCATCCACAGGGAGAGATCCCAGTCTGCCAGGGGAAGCACATGAACAAGGTGTTCTGAGGGCCAGGAGCAAGTACAGGTGATCATGGGGAAGGTACCAGTCCTCATCCTGGGCAAGCAGTGATTTCATTCCAGGATAGACAGGAAAACAGAGGTGACCCACCTTAGAGTTGTTTGGGGGCAGGTTAATGCCAAGGAGAAGCAGTTGTTATATGGAAGGGAAGCTGCCAGGCTTTCTTGATGCTGGAGATAATGGAAGAAAGTAAAACCTGTAGTTATTTGGGGATTTTGAGTGAAAGACCTGCTGTTTTAAAAATTACTGAATTTTAGGCTCAAGTTTATTTTGGGAGTTGGGTGGGGGGAAGTGCAAGTTTGTGGTTTGTGAGTGCAGGTTGAACATTTGGCTTGTGTTGTTTCTTGTTTCCTATCTCTATTCATTTTATAAATTTTTAAAAGGAAAATAATGAAACCCCTCTCCATATGAGAGATCCATAACAGTATGGCACCTGGACTCAGTGTTCAACCTTCTCCATCACCCTTACAGCCATGTGTCAGTTTTGCATGCATCCCATTCCGGAATTGGTGCTAAAATCTGATTTTGGCTTCTCTAACACAGATCCAGAGTAAATCCCTTGGCTTCAAGTATCACTTGGAGAAAGATCTGGCACATGGTCTTCTACCTTTTGTGTTTCCAAGAGACCTCTGGTCCCATCTCTAGGTTGGATGTTGTACTCATATATGTTAAATATCCTCTCACCCACCACCAAAGTAACTCTCAGCCTCTTCCTGTGATCCCTGACTTTTCCTGCTGCTGGACACCCTTGGTTTTATTCAAAGTGGCTTCAGCCTGAGAGTCTGATCCTGTGCCTGGAATGAGATTTAACATTGAGTGGGGAGCACAGACTTCAACTGTGTTTTCATCCCCATTGGCTGCTTGAATTGGACCTTGGATTCCCAAATAATGGAGCTGTTTTTCTTTTTAAAACCTAAAGTTTATGTTCTGCAAAACCTGCTGGGTCCAGCAGAGAAAACCTTGATACCAAAGCACTGTCTCCTCCTCCTGCTGAGCTCCCTGACTTCAGCTCTGTGCCTTAAGCACAGGGCCACCCCTTGTCCCCTTTGTAGGACCATTTATTCATGAACCAAAACCAAGCTGATGGAAGCCACCAAAGAGCCCCAACTTAGAGCAAGCCTCTGCTGTGCCTACAGAGCTCATTCAGCCCAGGGCCAGCATGGGCAGGTGGGGCTGTGGTGGCTCCCAGAGCCAGCACTGATGTGGTGACGTGGTGGATAATCACCACATGTCCCTCAGAAGGTTCACAGGGATGAAAAGCTCTGTGCAATTGTAGATTTTATTTTTTCCCCTCTAAGGCCAGCGTTTGGCTTGGGATCCCCAAAGCCGTTCAGTTTATTAATAGTCTGTTTCTGGAGCCGAAGTGACTCCATACAGGGGAGTTATTCCATGCAAAACAAAACAGGAAAAGAAAACAATGTCCATCTCCTCTGTGCTGGAGGGGTGCTCAGAGAGCTGCATTGTTCCACCTTCTCACATGAAGCACAGGAGACCCAGGACAGAGCAGCCCTGGCAGGAGCAGGGTGGTGAGGTCAAGCCCAGGGACAGAGAGAGCATTTGGGGACGAAATGTGACTGACTGCTGAAAATGAGTCTGTTCCTGGCCAAGTCACTGGGTTAAGCATTCAGAGAGAATCAAAGGGGGAACTTCCCAGGCAGCAGCACAGTCTGTTATTGATGGGATCCGAGTGCTCATACCCTTGGAAGGAGCGGGATCTGTGAATTCCCATCGTCACTGGCCAGGTGTGTGCTGGGCACTGAGATTTGCCCCAGGCCCAGCAGTGCAGTGGAACATTTCCCTGTCTCTTAAACCTGAGGTTTTGTGGGGCTCCTCATTTTGGAGCCTTTTCCACTCCTCTGCAGTTGGTTTGATGAGAGCTGCTGGTTCCTCACCTCAGCCAGTGCTCAGGTGCTTCAGACACGGGGAAAGGTGGAGCAGGGGCACAGGAGGGACAGAAGATCCAGGTGAAAACAGCACCCAGGAACAGGCAAGCAGGAACAGGCTCTTCTCCCAGGGACTGTGAAGATTAAAGGAGACCTCTCACCTCAGTGAGGATGAGGCTGGAATCACAGAATTGTTTAGGTTGGAAAAGGCCTTTATGATCACAGAATTCCAGAATGGTTTGGGTTGGAAAGGTCCTTAAAGCTCATCCCATTCCACTCCTGCCATGGGCAGGCACGCCTTCCACTATCCCAGGTTGTTCCAACCTGGCCTTGGACACTTTCAGATCCGGTTGGGGCAGCCACAGATTCTTTGGGCACCCTGTGCCAGGGCCTCACCACCCTCACAGCCAGGAATTCCTTCCCAATATCCAATATAAAGTCCATTCATCAAGTACAGCCATTAAGCCAGCTGTTTCTTTTTGCAGCTGATGTTGTGGGCTTTTGTTTATGCTTTCCAAGGCTTCTTCCCATCCTGGCAAAAAAAGCCAGGATTGCTCCAGCTCTGTATCATAAGCAACCTGGTGGGAAACACAGGAGACAGTTATTCCTCAGGAAAATAAAACATGGGACTTTTCCCATGGCAAGGAGAAATGTTCTTTGTCATGAAAAACCCAGCATCATCCAGCTCCTGCTTTCCCCCTCCTCTGCCTAAATATCAAATATTCCTCTCATGCCTCGTTCTGCTGGGATTCTGCAGTGCTTTGAGCATTGCTGGCTTTTTTCACTGCCATATTTCAGCCTGTGCTCCTCTGACAGACAGCAAAGTTCCTCCCATCAGGTTTAGAGCTTGGCATCATTTTCCTACAAGAATAAGCTATAAACATCCCCTGAGCAGGGCTGCTGAAGCCTGGGATGAGTTTGGTGAATTCCATGAATCTTGGTGACAGCACAAGGTATCCACTTAATGACATCTTTGACTTCCAGCAGTTCCAGAAAGTTTATTACATTAAATCTGGGAAGAAAATGGATCATTGGCAGTTGCAAATTTTTGTTCTGGTTCTGAATAAACCAAATTATTTTCTGGGAAATGAGGACTTGAACAAAAATGTTGGTTGAATGCATGGGGTGGATTTGCTCTCCAAACTTTAGAGCATTTTAAAATTACAATGAAGTGTTGTTTAGAAATGGGGATGATTTCAACTCAAAGAGTCAAAATGTTTCATTCTGAAATTCTTTTAATTTCTTCTCATTGAAATTCCGCATCCATATTGAAATGAAGTGACCAACCTTGTGCTGGGGCACGTCTGAGACAGCTAATTTTGAATCTTTTGCCTAAAATCACTCACCTGGGTGAAGGAGCACAGGGCCCATCAGCAGCCAGGTCTGAGGGAGGGTGAGCTGGGCACCAGGTAGGCTGGATGCAAATTAACTCATTACTCCACAGGCTCATCAGCTCCTTTCCCTCCCTTTGAACACCACAGAATTCCTCCTCTTTAGTCACTATTTATACAGTTGCACACAGATTCTTTCTTAAGCATTCACATATTTTATGATGTCGGGAAAACGCTTTTAAGATGCAAAAACCCCAATGGTTTTAATGAATTTAACAATAAACAGGCAGAGACTAAAGCGTGGCACGGTGCTGGGGTCAAACCCACACTGAATTTCCACTGGCAGCTCAGAGGAGCTTCAAGCCTGTGCTTTCACTTCCAAATCATGCTGGGCTGGTGGAAATAGAGTTTTACTCATGCTTCACACATAAATGGGGAATTTTGGAGTGCTGGGGGTCACTCAGAGCTCATTGCTGGGTGCTGGGTGCTACTTTGGCCGAGTTTTTGCAGAGGAACCCATCAGTTTAGGTTGCTGCTGGCACCCAGCACTGATCAGGCAGCAGCAAACTTTCTTCACATGCCTTTACATTTAACTGAGGCAGCTTAATTGTTACTCAAGGAAAGCCCAAATCTGCAGCAGAGGCATCGCTCCAAGCCAGGGAGAGAGGAGCTGGGGCTGAAGAGCTGGCAGGGAGAGACCCTTCTGCAAGGGCAGGAAGATCATTCAGAAATATCCATAAAACACGAGATAAATCTTCAAGTATTTATTAAAAACAAAGTTTGACTGTTAATTCCCCCTCACACATGACCCATGCAAGAGATTGTAGAGATGGGGAAATGAAACCACAGAGCCAGTAAGGGATTTGCCTGAGGCCTCAGCCATAAATCAGGCTCTCAACTGGAGAGCAGCTCTTCCTGCTCCCTCCTGATTCCATCTCCTCTCCCCAAAAAAACCACAAAGGGCCGAGGCTGTGGCTGTGTCCCCCCGGGTGCCACCTGGGAGGGCAGCTCAGCAAGGTGTGATGGGCCCTGCAGCTACACAGGGAGCACGAGGGAGTGGCTGTGATCTCCTCATTTCTCCCAAATCTTCTCCTGCCATGATGAGACAACCAGCCTTCTCCAGCTGTGATGAAACAACTGGGAGTTGTTGTCTCCAGCTTGGGAGTGCTTTCCTGGCCTTATCAATGAGAACACATCTGAATTTTATCCAGTATTCTGTGTCGTTAGTGGGGAAAATGATGGGTGTTGGCAGGTTTTTGTTTAGAAAGAGCATTTAAGTCTCTTTTCGGAGTCTTTCTGATTTTGCCCAGCTGTTCTGTGATTTTTCACTTGGGCGGCTCAACCCCTACCTGTGCAGGGATATAATATATGGATTTATGCCCCTCCTAAAAGCCACCAGTGCATCCTAAACTGATGGGTTCCTCTTCAAAAACCACGAGGCCACCTATGGACCAGAATCCCTGATCCCTTTCCTGGAAACAAATCCACCTCTCTCCATCACCTTTTTGCAAGTTGGTTGAGCCTTACCTCCAGCACCCATGAGCAGCCAGGCTCCCCAAATCCCCCTGAGCTCCCCAAACCCCCTGAGCTCCCCAAACCCTCCTGGGCTCCCCAAATCCCCCTGAGCTCCGCAAACCCCCTGGGGGCCGTGGCTGTGTCGCGTCCCCGCAGTGTCACTCCACACAGATGTGCCTGCGGAGCCTCGGCCACTTCCTCCCGTGGGACTCTCCAGATAAGTCACTTGTGTATTAAAAGTTGTTTACCCCGTGCTCAAAGCAGGATGCTTCCCTTATCTGCAGGCAGAGCCAATTCCCCCAGTGCCTCCGTCATTCCTGGCTCCTGCGCCCGTGGCTCTGCGTTATCTCCGTCGGCAGCGCAGACAGACGGGGCTGCCCCGAGCAGCCCCCGGGCTCCCAGTGCCCACTCCAGCGTCTTCAAAGGCTCCAAATTGCTCTGTAATTTGAATCTTTAACAACACGTGGAGAAATCTCCTGGAGCTGGCCTGTATCATGTCTCTGAGTGGCTTCATAAATACCACGCTGAGGAATTTGGGTTTTCTCGTGCGTGTGTGTGTCCATGAGGGATGTTTGTGTTCTAAAAAATGCATTTTCTGCTTTCTCCTAGAAAAACTACTACAGATGTACTGTGCAACTCCTTTTCCTCACCCTTCCATCCCTGTCCCATAGCACTGCCTCTTGTACACTCACTGAGGGCAGGGTTTGGCCCCCATCCCTAATTCCCAAGCCAGAGGTCTCCAGAGGCTCCTCCTGGGCCACCATCGTGGTCAAACCCCCATTCCCATCTTCCTGAGATGCAGAAGCCACATGCAGAAAGTCAGGATAGGAAAAAAAAAGCTCGATGGAATGTATTTATCTGAAAACAATAGTGTGTCTGGATGGAAAAGGCAGCATTTTACACCAATCATGTGGTTGTTATTAGTGTTTTCCAAAACAGCCAGAGGTACCTGATGTGTTAAGTAAGGGCAGCCTGGCCTATTCTGCTTAAAAAGCAAAAAGTGCATCTCTGCACCTCAGCCTGCTCCTGTCAGCCCTGCACTGAGGCCCAGCTGCCTGCCAGAGGAATTTCCCATTCCCCCAAATCTGCAGTCACGGGGCTTGAGCTCAGCCCAAGATGCTGCAGCAAATATTTCTGGTTGTGTTTCAGCACTCCCTTCCCAGTCCCTTCCCTAAAGCAGGAGATTGTCCTGGAAGCGTGGATGGAGCCTGGGCTGGTCCTGGCAGCCCTGCTTGGCTCTGTGCAGCCACGAGGGCTTGGGATGCCAATCCCAGTGCCCCAGCTCTGGGTGCAGTCCCGGGCCAGGAGCTCTGGGATGACCCTGCTTGAGCAGGGACGCAGGAGCAGATGTCCCCAGTGGTGTTCCCTTCCAGGCTGGCCCGTTGTGTGATTCTGGACTCTGTGGGGACCCTGTGGGGACGATGCCCATGGGCAGCAGGGCAGGACCATGGCTGCAGCCCCATCCTTCAGCCGGGCACAGAGCTGGGGTTGTTTGAAGCTGCTCCAGCCGAGCCCGAGGGTTCATTTCCTCGGCTGAGGCAGCCCCAGAAACCCAAGATCCACTGATAGCCATTGAGCAAGGATTTCCATTTTTGGTGTGAGCTCAGCCTTAAAATAGACAGTCTTGAGAGAGGAAGAAACTCTGTTGACAGAACATAGGGAACATTCCTCCAGTGTACTTTTGCAAAGGACTATCTCTGTCTTTAATCTCCACGGCGTTTCCTGCAGGTCTCCCGGGCCCAGCTTCCCTCTCATTGTTCCTGGCGCTTTTGGAAATTACCTCAGGCAGTTTGCAGTGACTGGCGACCCACGGTCAGAATGACTAACCCAGTCTGTCTCCATCCCTTGGACATGTCCCATTGACTAAATAAATGACAGGCACTGACATGTGAATAGAAACAAAAACAGCCTGACAAGTGAAATCTTAACTCTTTGGAGCAAAGAGACGTCTGGACGCGGGCTCATCCTGCACAGGGAATCGCTGTAAAAGTCCTGACCACGGTAAAAACGCAGCGAGGCTCCCCAGCTGCTCAGGACCCATGCAGATCGGGGAGACAAACGCCTTTAATATTACTTTTAATTGTTGAAAATTGGTTTGTGCAGCTTTTTATCTCGGCACATCTTTAATTAAAAGCGCAGCTCGGTGTTTATGCGGCCGTTTGGGTGTCTGGGCTCAGCATGAATAATTCCACTGAACGCTGCAAGGGGCAGTGAGGACAGAGGCTGTCACAGGATTCCAGCCCTGTATCGGACCCACAGCTCACCCCAGGGGAGCCTGGAGATGCTTCCTGCCGTTCCCATTCCCCCCTAAGGCACAGAACCATCCTTTGCAGAGGTGGTCCTGGCTCCCCAAGCCTGCATGGACCTGCCTGCACCGTTGTGAGGGAATATATGAATTTATGCTTCTCCTAAAAGCCACTAGTGCTGCTGCTGTCAGGTTGCAGGGACAGAATTCCTCATTTTGCCCAGCTCCCTCCATCTCCATCCCAGCTAAGTGATACCAGAGTTTGGGAACATGCCTCACCATCCCAGCATGAGCCATTTCTTATGCTGTCTTTTTTGGTGCTGTTTATGCACCAAACTTGCTATCTTTGAAATCTAACAATAGTTTTACCAATAAGAATAGAATTATTCTTAATAAGCTACATTTGTGGATTTGGATTTTTTTGTTGTTGGAAAAGAAGGCAAGTATTCTTTTTAATATCATCAATTAAATGCTGTAATTACAATAATTAATAATGCTGTTTAGCAGTTATTAGCACTGGGTGCCTTGTTAGGATGTCTGTGTTAGCTCAGGTTTAATAATGAGCTTCATATAAATCCAAAAAGAAGAAAATAATGATACGGGGAGTGGTTGTAGTGCTGTGGTCTGAGGGCTTCTTGCTTTAATGTAAGCAACAAATAATTCCCTCTGGCTCTCAGCATTTGTGGATAAGGCCATAAAAAAGGAGGAAAAAAAAATAAAAAAAAGGAGGAAACCTCAGCTAATAAAAATGCCACCCTGGTTTTATGGCCGCATGAGGAGCATTTGTTGTTTGGCTGATGATGATGGGAACAGCTCCTGTTGGGATGGCCAATGCCCCTCTGCCCTCCTGCACATGTCCCACCTGTCTGCAGAGCACAGGGTCAGGGGTGGCACCGGGAGCTGGGTCACTGTCACTGCCATGGGCCCTGCCCTCAGCTGCACGGGGCTTCAGGAGGGGCTGGCAGGACTTGCAGCCAAAAAATTTTGTCCTAACACTGCTTTGGGAATTTATTGTCTTTTTTGCCTTGTGCTGGGCTGGTGCTGACCAGCTGCTGTCCCTACCACAGGGCTGGTGAAGCTCAGTGAAGAGAAGGAAGGTCCCATGAAAAGTGGGACAAGAATTGCTGGGATTTGGTTCCTGCAATCCCTCAGCTGAGCTCTCCACACTCCTCCTCTCTTGTTGCTGATTTGGTCTCGGTTCACCACACCTGGTCATTGTGCATCAATCATTTACCAGCTGAATAAAAAGAGGCTGGGAGCTAAACCCCACTCATTTCTATAAAATCAATTTTCTGCTGAGTGCCTGCTCCAGTCGCTGCTCCATCCTCTCCTTCTCAGCCCAGCATGGAGAGCCCTGCTGGGCTGGCTGTGGGAAGCTGTTTGTGGGCTGCAGGTCAGTTCTGCATCCCTGAGCCAGGCTGGGTCTAGCACAGGCTGGATTTTGGGGAGGCTGGGCAGTAGTGAGGTGTTCCAGGCCACCTCAGGAGGTAAAAAAAGGTCCAAATTTGGCTGGGACCTGTCTGGGGGAGGACACGGATGCTACACCAGGGCTTGGCTCACCAAAACACCAGCAAAAAGTGTTTAGTGTCAGAAATGCATGTCCAGCTATGCAAAACCCCAAGGTTTTCCTCCAAGAGGATGGAAAGGGCTCTGCAGAGGGCACCTGCACCCCAGAGCTGCCTGACACAGCCAGGAGTGGCTGTGCTGGCAGCCAGGATCCCTGTGCAGCAGGGAGAGGTGCTGCTGGCACCCACGGAGCCCAGAGGAAGGAGCTGCTGCTCCTGATCCTCTCCCAACAGCCTGGAATGTCAGAGCCAGCATTTTCCTGGACAGACATGGGTTCTCAGCAGAGTTTGTGGAACAGAAGGGCCAGCCCTGGGGGTGCCAGCTCAGCGAGGGGTTTTCTCATTCCATGGTGTGGCAATGGAATGGAGAAGATCCCCTGCAGACCTGACTGGTTTCCAAGCACCATCTGCCCTCTCAGCAAAGCCTGCCCCTGTGCTGGGTGTTTAAGCTGGGTGTTTGCTGGACCAAACTGTGTCCTGCTGTGTCCTGGTGTCTATTTAAGGGTGATTTGCTCTCAGTAACACTCGGCGGTGCCAATGACCTCGGGGTCAGCTCCTTTCCTCCCTAATCCTGCTTTCTGTTGGGAAAGCAGCCCCGGGGATCCTGCAGCCGGCAGGGACACTCAAAATGCAGTTCCAACACAAAGAGATGGAGCTTTGGTACTTCAGCAATGAGTGCCTCTGGCTACCTTTGGTGTGGACTCAAAACAGGAAAGCCAATATTCTCTTTTTCCCATAATGATTTTCATATCCCCATTTAGAAGTTGGGAGAAATTTGGGGAAGCATCAGCCCAGCCAGCGTGTGCTGATCCCAGCGTGTCCCAGGACCAGCTTTAGAATCCTGCCTTTTTCAATTTTCCCTTGCTGCCTCTCCAGCCAGTGACTCAGTCCCTATTTCTATTCTCTTCCCACTTCTGTTCCTGCTTCTCCAAAGTTTTGGTCAGTGGCAGCAGCTTTTGCTAATGTCTTGTGGCTGCTTCTCTCAGAGTTATTATTGGAGATGCCTACGAAATAACAGAGCTGCTCTGTGAGACGCTGCTGCACCACTGCAGAAAATATTTACCAGAGCTGTGGTAAGCAGCTCTTTACTGGAGTGACTGGCGTCTGCTCTGAAGCTGCCCAGACGCCACTCACTCCAGCAAAGAGCTGCTGCAACAGAACAAATTGCCCAGGGCAGCAGATCTTGGGCAGGGAGAAAAGCCAGCAGCCCAGTCTGTCTGTCTTTGTGTTTTCTAAGGGAGAAAAATTATCTTTTTACAAGCCTGCCCTAGTTGGCTCTGGCCAGCTCTTCCCAGCAAATACCATCATAAATAGGAGAGCAAACTACTGCAAAAATGGACAGGTTGCCATTTAGGGCTGACCTTTCTCAGATCTGCTTTGGTGTCTTCCTCAACCTTCCTTCTCCTCCAGCCCTGCCGTTATTTTAGCTCCTGCTTTAGCAGAGCACCACTGGACACAACAAACCTCAATTAAAATCCATTTTGAACATAAACATATACATTTATATATACTCCCTTTGCTTTCTGGACCAGCTCCAAATAGAATAATCCTTTTTTTAATCCTACCCCCCTGGGGAACTTCCAGTTTTGTGTTTGCAAATTGTATGGGTAAATGTGGAGAGGGGTAGATTTATTTTTTTTTTGAGGACACTGGGCTTGGCATGTTACACAGTTTGTTGCTGGATCAGCGTGGTGGCAGCACACAGAGCTGTTTTTCTTACTTAAATAGTCCCTTTCCAGCTCAAAAATGACAATTCACCAAAGCCAAGCCGACAGGAACATAAAGGGCAGTTTCAGAATTGAGTGTTATCTGCCTGGAAAAGGCTCCAGAGAGGCAGGCTGTCTCCACAAGTTGCTGAATAAAAGGTGAGAGAAGGACAAACTCCTGGTGTTTGTTAAGGGGGTGTGATTTCTGGATGAGTCCTCTGGTTGTAATTCCCTTCCCATCTGAGCAGAGCAGCTGGTTCATGTGACAGGACTGGGCTCCTGTAGCCAGAGCAGGACAGGAGGGCTTTAGGGGCTCTGGTCCTTCCAAGGCTGGGGAAGGAAGGATTGAGGCTGAGGTAGATGGTCCAAATTCCCAAATCCCTGTGCAGGCAGAGGCTGGACTCAGCATGTGCAGCTCTCTCCTGCAGGAGCCTCAGAGGCTGCACCATTTGTGGAGTTGCTGAAGGTGACTTTTCCTCCCCATTGCCTTCTTCATCAAACCCCAGGACGGTTTGTGTTGGAAGGGATCTTAAATCTTACCTTGTCCCACCCCTGCCATGGCATCAACACCTTCCCCTGTCCCAGGCTGCTCCCAGCCCCATCCAGCCTGGCCTTGGGCACTGCCAGGGATCCAGGGGCAGCCACAGCTTCTCTGGGCACCTGTGCCAGCGCCTCCTCACCCTCCCAGGGAAGGATTCCTTCCTACTATCCAACCCAACACTTCTTTCCATCAGTTTTAATCAATTCCCCATTGTCCTGTCACTCCAGGCTCTGGTAGAAAGTCCCTCTCCATCTTCCCTGCAGGCTCCCTCCAGGAGGAACTTGCACCATCCCCTCCTCGTGCTCACACCCCTGTGGGACCCACTGGAGCTCCCAATGCACCACGAGGTGGGAAGTCCTCCTGGCTAAAGCACAGAGTGAGGCTCAGCAATCAATGCCTCCATCCTCTGCAGCCACATGCCTCGTTTCTCAGCTCATCTCTTCCAAAGGCACGGAGAATCCCGGTTAGTGGCACAGGAGGGACGCTGGGAGGTGTGATGGCAGCCTGTGCTCACAGGTCACCTTCCCATGGCACTGCCAAAGGGCAGCTGGGCACCCTTCACAGAGCCCTTCATCCTCTTCTGCTTTGCTGAGCTGACTCTGCGTTTTCTGAAGGTGTCCAAGGCTGCTCAGAGAGGATTGGGCTTCCCAGATGGGATTTTCAGCACCCCTGGGAATGACAGGAGGTGTTCTCCTGCTTTGTGTTTCACCCTGTGACTGACCAAGAGCCAAGGTGTGCCTCTGGCTTGTTCTGCCATGGGAAAAATGGAAATGAATCTTTTATCCAGGAGAAAAGCCCCACTTTTCTCTCTGTGGAGGCTGGCACTGTGTTTGGATGAAGGCACTCTTCCTGTGCTACAAACCCAGAGACACCAATGCTTTCCTTGGATTGCAGCAGGGCTTTTCTGGGACAGCTTGAGTTTGTTTTCCTAAAAATGAAAGCAGCAGCACAGGGAATAATCCTGTACTCGTAGCACTGGCCTGACTTGTGGTTCAATCCTTGTTTGTCCTGAGTCAAACCAGGGAACTGAACCCAATATTCCCCATCTCAGATCAGGGCTCTCATCTCCAGTGCTGAAGTCAGACTCTTTCTCCCTGAGTAACTGTTTAATTGTTTTTTGCAATTTGGCCCATCTAGAAAGGGTTTAAAGAATCCATGCCCCTGCTCCAAGCAAGGAGGACCTTTCCTGGGATGGAGGCCATCACAGAGAGATGCCATCACCCACCCCAAAGACCTTTGGGGAGATGGTTTTACCTCTGTGGGTTTGACTAGAAATACAGGTTTGCTCCCAGAAAACTTTTCCAAGCAACATTTTGTGGAAACTGGTACTTTGCTACCAAAAAGCAAAAAAAAAAAAAAATTCTGGTTTTGCCAAAGTGACATTTTCTGCCCCAAGAAAACATTTTGTCAAAAAGCTTCCCAACCACTCTGCTGGGAATGTGCTCTTTGCCATCAGTCCCCAAGGCTGGAGTGCCGGGGTGTTGAAATGTTACTACAGCCCTGGAAACTGTGAGTCAGCTTGTCCCCACCCACAGCAGATACTCGTGGGAAGGGCCTTGAAAAGCCTGGAAACTCAGCAGCTCCTGCCTTGTGGAGTTTCCATTAACCCGTTCACATTAATTCCTGGTGAAACGCAGTATGTGGCCAATTTCTGTCAGATTTTGCCTCTTTTTTCTCCTTCCTGATTGTGATGAATTGTGGAGGGTATTTAATTTCAATCCATCCCTAAACAATTTGGCTGCTGTGGCCCCAGTTCCACCCCCAGCTCTGAGCCTCAGGGGCAGCAGATGCAGCCTCACAAGGATCCTGTGGGATTTGGATGGGATCGATGGATGAGGAAACTTTGATCCCACTTGGAGGAAAGGTGCCAGAGCAAAACTGGGCTGGGATGTCAATACACCGAGCTGGGCATTCCCTGGCTGGGCAGAGGGTCCTGCATGGATGTGCCAGGTTCTCCAGGGGTTGTCACACATTGGGGGTGATGCTGCACCTCTGCTCTGGAGCCAGGCTGGGAGAGCTGGGAATGTTCACCTGGAGAAGACTCCAGGGAAATTTTAGAGCCCCTTCCAGGGCCTGAAGGGGTTCCAGGAGAGCTGGGGAGGGACTGGGACAAGGGATGGAGGGACAGGACACAGGGAATGGCTTCCACTGCCAGAGGGCAGGGCGGGATGGGATTTTGGGCAGGAATTGTTCCCTGGGAGGAGGAGCAGGCCCTGGCACAGGTGCCCAGAGCAGCTGTGGCTGCCCCTGGATCCCTGGCAGTGCCCAAGGCCAGGCTGGACAGGGCTGGGAGCACCCTGGGACAGTGGGAGGTGTCCCTGCCATGGCAGGGGTGGCACTGGAGGGGCTTTAATGCCCCTTCCAGCCCAAACCATTGCACGATTTTATGCCCCAGGAGAGTTTGCAGAGTGTGGTTCCATCCCATGGGAAGGTTTTGCCAAGGTTGCAGCTCCTCCAGGGTGAGGGCACAGGCTGAGGTGAGATCACATCTCTGCACGAAGGGGTTCAAGATGCCAAGGAGGGCTGGGAGTGTGGAGTCCAGCAGCTGGGAAATTCTCCTCCTCTTCAAAATCATTTTTTTATACTTTGGATTTATCAAGATGCCTCATTTGGATTTTTGCTTTTTCCATTTTGAAGAGGGTCCAAGGTCCTATCACAGTGTGTTACCACACAGGGTATAACATTTGCAAGAGTAAAATGAAAAGTCAGTTTGAACTGGAAAATCATGGCAATGTCATGAAAACAAAGGAAATGGGACATTCTGATGTTGTCAAAACCTTTTTTCCCTGGTTCCTTTCAAAATCAGCTTCCAGCAAAACCAGCAGGATTTTTATGAGGCATTTTAGTTTTTGGCAGAGCCCCTGGCTTTGGCGCAGCAGGTTTGTGGTGGTTTCTCTGGTTGGGCTCAGACACTCTGATCCCCCATTCCTGGGGAAAAGGGGGTGCAATGTGTCCCCCAGCCCTCCCCACCCCTTGGGGATTCCCATCTGCCCCGATTTTCAGGGCATTAAATAACCTACAAGTAGAGCTCTTACAACATCATTTAAGTGTCAATTATACATTTTGTGTTTTAACCCTTGCATTCTTCTTTTTGACTAGGAATGTATCAAATACTAAAGTTCAAAAAAAAAAAAAGCAGAAAAGGATGATATTAATTTTCCTTACTGAACACTTGGAGTGCCACAGTCGGGGTTTGGACTGTACTGATGCCTTTGAGGGTGCTGGCAATGGCAGGGCTGGTCCCTGTCCCCCTTTTTCCCTATCCCAGCTGCAGTTTGGCTTTGGGAAGAGGCTGGTGGCCTCCTGGCCACCCACGGTCCTCTTGGACCCAGGAGGATTTGGCTTTGTGTCATACCTGGGAGATCCATGTCAGATAACACTGGCAGACTTTCAAAAGCTTCTCTCCAGCTTCTCTGCCAAGACCTATAGGATGTGTTCCAGAGCATCTCCCAGGAATGTTTGTTATTATGACAAGCAAAAAAAAAAAAAAAAAAAAAGAGGGGAAAAAAAAAAGGCAGTGAAAGAACACATTGCTGTTAATCACTAGAAATCCTTTAATAACCAACATTACTATAAATTATATGTGCATTGTGCCGGGCACAATCGAGGGCTCTGTTTTTGCTGCCCACGTTGGGGCAGGAACAATGTGCTGTTGTTGCAGGGGCTGGGATGGATGGCATTCCGGCTGGAATCGGGGCTGCTCCTGCATACCTGTGCCCGTGGAGATGCTCAGCTGCTCCAGATCCCATGAAAGCCCCATTGTTCCTTCTGCCATATTGCACACTCCATGATTATAGAGCGTTGGATGAGCGGTGAGACGGTGCTTGTTGGAATAATAACCTATTCTAAGCTCTAGCAATGCTATGTTTAAGATTTATATATATTTAAATGTTGGTAAAATTGCACATTTGGGATATATTGTAATTTGGGTGACAGCTTGGAAAGACAGTGTTGGAAAGAAAAGCATTGGCTGCGTTTAGGGAGGTGAATCCTGGGGTCATGCAGGGCAGGGTGATGCATGTGGATTTTAAACAAGTGTTGGAACATCTCTGGAGTAGCCTCAGGATGGGCAGGGATCCCACCAGGGTTGAAGAGTCATCCCTGGCAATGTCCAAGGCCAGGCTGGACAGGGCTTGGAGCAACCTGGGATAGAGGAAGGTGTCCCTGCCCATGGTAAGGGATGAAACCAAATGGGCTTTAGGGTCTCTTCCAACCCAAACCATTCCATTATTCCACAAGATCCAGGAAATCCCAGTTTCTATTTCCATGTCTGAAGCTGACTTTATTTTCCTGTAACCCTTTTGTGCCTTTTCACTGTGAAAAAAAGGCATTTCCCTCCCACAGCGAGATGTTGGGAGACTTCAGTCCAAACCATGGTACAGGTGTGAAATGTGGCTGCTCTGCAGGTGGCTGAGAGCTGAGCAGTGTCAGAGGCAGCAAGGCCCTCACAGGTTTTATATGAGTTTTTCTAGTTCTAACCAGGCAAACTGCACATTTCCTAAACCCCACCCCAAAATGACATGGGAAAAGGAGCTTTGCCCCTCGTCCTACAGGTCAGAAGGGACCCCAGAATCAAAAGATCTATTTACATTCTGTGTTTGTACTGGTGCAAACACTGGTGGCACACACCTATGGGTTTTAAACGGAGTATTTGATGTAACACTGATTAAGTTTGCTGTAAAAAAATGGTAGTCTTCATCCAGTAGATTTAAATTATGTTCTTGGGTAGATTAGGGCAGGTTTGGGGAAATGTGGACAGAAGCCTTCAGGTATGGAAAAAGCCACCCAAAAGATTCCAAGAGAAAAATTGCGAATATTCAGGCTGTCCCAGGATCTGTTGGTAGAAATAATTTCATTGGTTTGCTTTTGAGTGTTTTTCCCTTAACTGATCGACCGCTGGGGGCTTAATTTCCCAGATTAATTTTTGCTCATTAGCGAAGTCTTCAGGCTGGCCCCAAGCTTTTCCTCCAGCAGGTTCCCACCGATCCATTCCAGGGGTGGGGGAAACTTCCCCGCGTCCCTGGGGATGGAGCGAGGATGGGCAAAGCCGTCCTGCTCCGAACCCGCGGCTCCGCTTCCCTGAGCGCGCGTCCTGGCGAGAGGGTGGCAATGGCTATTTTATGGGAATTTATTTATTTATCCAGTATTCGGGTGAGGGTTATTTGGGATGGATCCCACCCAGGGGGTGCCGCTCCCCAAGGGCACTCTGTCGCTGTGGCCGTGTGGGGCGGGACACGAGGCCGCCGCTCCTCCAGCTCCCAGCGGCGCTGCCGGTGTCCCCAGGCCGCTCCCTGTCTCCCCGTCCCCCC